>JAUPMG010160778.1:0-10813 GCA_031762675.1 Pachysandra terminalis | reverse complement strand
AAGTAGAGCTTCAGAATATTTTCTCTAAGGTCCATCTCAAGTAGATCCTTAGAATGTATATAATTTCGAGTTGATTCTCTCTCATATGTGAGCGCTCGAATATCTAAGGTCTATCTTGTGTATATCCTTAGGATGCTTATGATTTTGAGTTGATTCTCCCAACATATGTGGCCAAATACTCCAACAAATGTGGGCGTTCGAATGTCTAAGGTCCATTTCGTGTAGATCCTTAGAATACTTACGATTTCGAGCTGATTCTCCCAACATATGTGGCAAAATTCTCCAGCATATGTGGGCAGGCAAATGTCTAAGGTCCACCTTGTGTAGATCCTTAGAATTCTTGTTTGATTCGAGATAATACTCCCAACCTATGTGGCAAAACTCTCCAACATCTGTGGGCGCTCAAATGTCTGATGTCCATCTCAAGTAGATCCTCAGAATACTGATGTATTTCAAATTAATTCTTCCAACAGATGTGAGAAAATACTCTCAACAAATGTGGTTATTTGAAATAGTTTTCCCAAATCTCAATTGGGCTTTTGAAATGTGCAATTCCTGTTATATGTTGCCAAGTGGCATATTCTAATTGAAACAATTTGATTTTGAAATCAAATATCATCATTAGCGCCCTGCATCTATCACGTGTTGATTAGATGTATTATAAGGGCATCATTAGGAGACAAATGCATTAAATGCATTATGGGCGCTACAGTGAACCATCACTGTATCATTTTGTGTTTAGCCCTTATTGCATTAAATACCATGCTGACGTGTCATTCGGGTATTGTCCAGCGTATGCAACGCTTGGAAACTCGAGGAAAAAGGCGTTCGAAATTCTAATTATTTCAAATTCAAATGAGGATAAAAAGGAAGAAAATCTTTAAAGATTAACTTACCTCAATCAAAATACTTTGTAGGCTTAACCTTTGTTCAGTCTTTGCAAATTAGTTGCCTTCTTTTTACTTCTTCCTTTGCTTTCCATTTGAATCGGGTCCTAAAGGTGAAGGTAAAGCTGTCTCGAAGCCAAAGAATACCATTGTAGTTTTTTATCAGAAGTGCGTTGAAATAGTTAATGAACTTTTCTGGGATTACTCAAATGGCTTCGTCATTCCCGTCACTGCGAATGAGAAAGAGTTATTATCTCCTTTTTCAGATTATTCTGATTTTTCTGCAAGTATGGGTCGTTTTCGACTAATTCCTTATTTCAGGATTGTTAGAGGTGATTACCTCTTCTCTTCTATTTCTTTCAAATCTCATTTCGATCTTCCTACTAGTTAGGGTTCTTGGTATAGAAACATTCTCGCCAATCCTATTTATGAAGCAAAAATAAAGAATGCTAGTATTTTTAACGTCATTCGAGCATCTCTTCTAGAGATTTCTAGAGATAATGAAGCTATTAAGGCTCTCATTCATAAATGGAATCCCCAAACCCATACATTTGTACTACATTCGGAGAAATAACTCCAACTTTGGAGGATGTGAAAGTTCTCTGCAATCTTCCAATTCTTGGTCAAATTCATCCTGTTATTATACTTTCTCACAAAGAGAAAGTAATTTATAATGACTTAATCATTGGTTTGGAGTATTCGAGAAAGAAAGTAGTTTTGAAGAAGAGCACTGGTGAAGGCAGTGACTCTAGATTAACTCTGAATGGTTGGATTCGATTATTCTGGAAGGAAGAATATTCGAAGAGTAAGTCAAATATCCTTACCACAGTTCTTGGAAAAGGAAACTCAAGCAATATCTACTTCGAATCCTTCCTTGCTGCTTGGTTAACCCATTTCGTTCTGATGGGATATCCGCATGATAAGGTTCAAGAGAAGGTTTTTCCTCTTGCAATTCAATTGGCTTAAGGAATCGAAATTTCTTTAGCTTCGTAATTCTTGGGTAATCTATACAAAAGCCTTGATCTGATAGTGGAAGATCAAGCTTGGTCAAGAGGCGGTCGAGTGGTTAAGACAGTTGTTGATACCGTCTTTTTACAACTTTTCCTGTGGGAGCGCTATCCCAACTATGCTCCAGTCCGAATTACTGAAGATTCTATAATTCGAGCTGTAGATGGGCCTCATCCTCGAGCTTCTTTCTGGGCACTTCATTCTCCTGATCCAGAAGTTGCTCTTATTGATGTTTTGGACAAAGAGCACGAATTCGAGTATAGACCTTATACTTGAAAGATCATTGGTGCTGACCATCTCGTCTTTGGCTCCAAAGACATTTTGTTGAGGGTTTCTACATTCGCCCTTCTTCCAAGAGAATCTCAGATATATCTGATCACCATTCATCCTGGCTATGCCTTGGGTATGGTAGAAGGAGATGTCCCCACTGCTTTTCATTATCATCCTCATCGAGTTATGAGGAAATTTGGATTGGATCAGACTCTTCCCATCCTGACTTCGACTTTCATTCCACATCCTCGTGATGTCGGTCGAGGATACTGTCTTCAAGAGATCTCTGAATGTGATTGGGTTTTCTCAGAAGCTGTTATGGTTACCTCTCTTCGAAAAGGCAAAGTTTTGAAATATTGGCTTGAGTTTTGGTAGCATATACTCTTGGAGCTTGACGCTTTTAACAAAGATAAAGTTGTGCTTACTCGCTAGGATATTTTCAAGAAGGATGCAAGATTAAAAACACTTGGTTCGAATTGCGTTCCTTCAAGAGATATAGCAAAACCTGCTCATTATGAGTATTATCTTGATTCCTCTATCAGGGTGCAGAATGCTACACCTATATTGGCAGTTGAGGATGAACCAAGGGATGAAGCAGAACACTTGGTTGCTCCTTTGAAAAAGGCTCACTCAGTTAGGAGTAAGAAAAATGAAGGTGGCACCCCTGTCAAGACACCTAAAGATAAAGGTGTTCCTTCTTCTAAGGTGCCCTCTCTAAGTAAGTTTGAACTTACTACTTATGTCCTCATACTTTGTTTCAAGACTTATGATTTATCTTGATCTTTCAGCCGAACTCTAGAAAAGGGCAGAACTCGTGGCTCCCAGGACAAAGCTTCTGTCTGATGCTGAGATGGTTCAGCATCATTCGAAAAGGAATACTTCAGCTTTGGTAATTCCTTCTTTCAAAATCTTTTTTTTTCGTGTTATTTTCTAACATTTAGTCAATACACATGACCTTTCTAGATCCCATCAGGAAACGTCACGAAGCTTCTCTCAAAACTCGTCAAGCTAATCTTGCTCGTATTATTGATAAGATGCGAGCTAATAGAGGGTTAGCTAATGCTGCTCTTCCAAGCACAGAGAATATGTCTTATGATTCTTTGTTAAATGAACTAGCCATTTATAGGGCTCAACAAACGGCTACCAAAAGTAAAAGAATTCAATCTGAAGAGCAAGCCCAGATTGAAGAATAGGCTCAAATTAAAGAGCTTGAAGGACAAGCTCAAATTGAAGAGCAAGTTTCAGATGTAGGGGAAGAATCAGAAGAGGGAGAGGATGCAGAAATTTCAGCTTTGGAGAAGAGGAGGATGAAGACAAAGAAGAAGAAGAAAGTGGGGAAGAAGAAATGGAAGGAGAAGAATTTTTTTAGGAAGGGGAGGAATTAGAGAAGGAGTTATCTCCAGTGTTATCTCCAATAGCCCCCTCTCCTTTTTCCAATTGTTTCTTCTCCACTAAAAGTCATTTCGAATGTTCTTGCTTCTCTCGGAGCAGAAACTTCTATTATTGAGACCTCTATAGCTGAAGCACATGATTTTGTTATTGAAGCATCTTGTATTGGACATTCGATTGTGGAAACATCTATTGCTGCCTTTTCTACTACTAAAATATCAGTTATTGGAAAATCTGCTGCTGAAGATTCTATCACTATTTCGAGTATTCAAGCTTCAATTGCGATTATTTTGAGTGTTGACACTTCGAGAATCCAGACGTTTCCTCCTGTAAATTTTGCTATCTCCACTGCAGATAAAATTCCTCCTTTATCAGTGCTAAAAAATGTTCCTGCCTCCTATAAGTCCTCTTCTTTGATAGACAATTCTTTTTTTTAAAACTCATACTTTCGATTATTTTTTTTTCATTTCTGTTTGTTTTTATAGCTTCCATTGTTTCTACTATCCCGCCAGTTGTCACATGCTTTGGTTTATCTATTTCCATACTTCCTAAGGTTGTGATTACTATTTCTACAACACTTACTTCTGAAAAAGTGTCGAATGTTGGAGGTTCTTCTTCTTCTTTTCCTTCTTCGAACATTGTCCTTCGTAAAATGAAAAGATCTGATGTCTGCTCTGCTCGAATTGATATGTACGAAGGAACATATATGATCCTTGCACATTTTTCAAAGTGGATGGACGCTATATTCGAAGCATATGGCGAGATATCTGACAAGATTCGAGTTCTTTCTTCATATGCGAGAAGCGCTAGATACCATGAGTTTTGTTCTCTCCTTGATAATATGTCAAAGCAAACCTTTGCATCTCTTGTTTCAGCAGATCTCAAAAATTGGAAACCTTCTCTTGTTACTATTGAGTCTCTAGGTCTCAATATTGAGTGGTTGAAGAATCATTTCGACATTCTTGAGAATTCTCTTTCCTGTTTTCAAGAAAGATCAGAGCTCGAAATGAAAAGGAATCAAGTTTCTGAGCAGCTTAATAGTAATTGTCAAGAGTTAAAAAGGAAGATAGAGAAGGCTGCATTACTCAGAAAAACTCTCGAAGAAGCGGAAAAAGAGATAGAAGAACTTGAACAACATGTCCAAACATTAAAGTCTGAGATGGAAGAGAGAAACAAAAGAATTTTTGAAGTTTCAAATGTAATTGTTTCTTTTAAAATTTTGCCAAGAGAATTGTTTTCTCAAGATTGGTATTAATAAAAAGCTTTCTTTTGGCATATTTTACATTGATTACAATTACATTCCTTCAAAAATAGTAACGTTTTAGCCACTTTCCATTGACTAATTCTTCTTATGCTTCTTCTTCAAGTAAAACAATCTTGTAGTAACCTGAAGGATAAGCTGCAACAATTTCGAAAGGTCCATCCCACCTTTGCACGAATTTAGGCTTAATAGTGTTATTTCTTTCATAGAATGAAGCTCGAAACACTAGTTCACCAATGTGAAATTCTCTAGGAGCAACTTTCTGCTGATAAGCTTTTGAGATAGCTTGATGATATTGGAAGTTGTTTGTTGAAGCTTGTTGCCTTTTTTCACTTAAGTCATTGATTTGATGCATTCGAATTGCATCCAAATCATGAGTCTCCCAATCAAGTTCAACAGCTTGGAGCATTCTTGCTGAAGATATTTGTAATTCAACGGGTAAAACTGCCTCCATTCCATATACTACTGAAAAGGGAGTTGCCTTGGTAGCTCGATGCTTAGTTGCCCAATATGCCCATAACACATCAAACAAGTATTCATGTCATTGAGTGGGATGATCATAAGTTAACTTACTTAACAGTCTGACCAAAGTCTTGTTTGTAGCTTCTGCTTGTGCATTGCCTTGAGGATAGTACTGTGTGGATTTGTTGTGAATAATACTATGCCTTGCAAGCATTTCTCGAACTGAATGGTTTAAGAATGAAGAACCATTATCAATAATGATTCTTCGAGGCACTCCTCCTCGAGCAATGAGATACTCCTTAATAAACTGAGCTACAGCAGGTCCTGTTGCTTTCTTAAGAGCAATTGCTTCCACCCACTTAGTAAAATATTCTGTAGCTACCAAGATCCATGTATGTCCTCTTCTACTACGAGGATTGATTAGGCCAATCAAGTCGAGCCCCCCAAGTATGGAATGGATATGAGGCAATAATGGATTGCATGTTTCGAGAATGCTTTCTTGGAATATTCCCTTGTATCTGACATCTCGAACAATTCTTCACATATTCGAATGCATCATCTTTCATTGAAGGCCAATAATATCCCATGTCAAGGAGTTGTTCACACAATTTTCTTTTTTCCTTGATGGGCTCCACATTCTCTTGAATGTACTTCTCGAAGTACAGTAGCTGCTTCTTGTGGATCAAAGCATTTGAGTAAATTTTCATTTGTACTTATTCGAAATAAGTAGCCTTCTTGAAATCGAAATCGAGTAACTCTTCTTCGAATTCGATGAGCTTCATAAACGTTGTTGGGTCGAAAACCATCCCTTAGAGACTGAATGAAGAGTCTCCTCCAATCTTCTTCTTCTGCAAATATATGGCATACTTCCATGATATCAGGTGTGCTTTGACAACCAAGACAATTCTTTTGCAATTTCGAGGAATCAAAAGACATGGTTGGCCAATAAACTTTGAATCTTTGTAGTCTTATATATAGTGGAATAGAGTGTGAGTTTCCACAAGTCTTCTCATGCATATCAGCAAGAATCTGCTGCGTTTCTTCATTTCCAACACATCGAAGTAATGTCCATTTAAAGCCTTGAAATACAAGATATGACCAACTTCCACGAAATTTGCCAATTTTCGAATAGGAATTTCGAATATTGTTGTTAAATGTTGAAGTTGATGTAATATATCATATCTCCAGTCATCTGATTTGATTTCTTGTTCAATTTCAGGATCTAAGGTTGCTGGCAAGACCTTTCGAATGACTTCAATTTGTTGAGAATCTTTATGTAAACTCAACCTACTCCCTAGGTTTGCCAAAATACCTGCCTGATGATTTTTGTCTCTTAGGATATGTGTCAAAACACATTCAACAAACTTATTAACGCCCATATTGTTGTTCTATAAGAAACCAATTCTTGTTCCTTAACAACAAAATCTTTGTTAATTTGAGAAATGATGACTTTTGAATCGCCAAGGACTCTCAACCTTTGCATGTCCATCTGTTTATCCATTATTAACCCAATAAGAAAAGCTTCATATTCGACTCTATTATTGGAACGTATGAAATCTAGTCTGAAGGAGTAGTATAAGTGTTGCCCATCGCTTGAAGTGAATTCAATTCTATCTCCTCCTCCATTCGAATTTGATAATTCATCAAATTTCATTTTCCATTCTTGCTCTTCCACAGTTGCAACTTCGAATTCTGATAATTCTTCATCTTGTACTTTCGAAAAAGCGGCAAGCAAATCAGCAACTGCTTGTCCTTTAATGCCTTTGGGAGTCTCACAAGCAATGTCAAATTCTGAAAGTTGTAACAACCATTTTGTATATCTCCCAAGTAATACGGGCTGAGAACAAATATTTGATTGGATTCGAACGGGTAACAAGAATAGTTGGACATGCCAGGAGATAATGTCTCAACTTTCGAGTTACATGATATAGAGCAAGGCAAAATTTGTCCACTTGAGAATACTTCACTTTTGCACCTCGTAAGAGTCTGCTGATATAATACACAGGTTCCGCAATTCCTTTATCATCGTCCTGATTTAAGAATCTACCAATAGCATCATCTGATGTAGCCAAATATATTCGAAGTGACTTCCCTGGAATTGGTGCAACCATGGTGTGAGGATGCTTCAATAAGTTCTTGATATTTTCAAAGGCTTGTTGACATTCCAACGTCCATATGAATTCTGCTCCTTTTTGAAGTAGCACTAAGAAAGGAGATATATATGCTAAAAGTCCTGGAACAAACCTTTGAATATATGAAATTCTTCCCAGAAAAGACTTCAATTGCTTATGATTTGTAGGAGGAGTCATTTCGAGAATTTCTTTTGACTTTGTGGGATCTCAGTTGATTCCTTGTCTGTGAGCAACAAAACCAAGATTTTCCAGCAGTAACCCCGAAAGCGCACTTAGTAGGGTTCATTCTGTATTTGTACTTTTTGCAACGTTCGAATATCCTCTGCAATACTTCGAGATGTTGAGAACCGTCCTTGGACTTCACAACAATGTCATCCACATAATCCTCCACTTCCTTATGCATCATATCATGTAAGATAGTGGTTATTGCACGTTGATAGGTTGCTCCAGCATTCTTTAATCCGAATGGGATAATTGTATAATGAAAGTTACTCAAAGGAGTTCGAAATGTTGTGTGTTGACCATCCATGTGGTGCATATTGATCCAATTATAGCCACTATAACCATCCATAAAAGAGAACATCTCATGTCCTGCTGTAGCATCAATAAGAAGATCCATGTTTGGTAATGGAAATTCGTCCTTAGGACTTGCTTTGTTAAGATCTTGAAAATCAACACAGCATCTGATTTGTCCATTCTTCTTCTTTACTAGCACAACATTCGCCAACCAGGTAAGATGTTGAATTGGTTTGATGAAACCAGCTTTCAGAAGCTTCTCTATTTCGGCCTTCATTTGCAATTAGATCTCAGGCTTGAAGGTTCGAAAAAATTGCTTAACAGGTTTTACGTCAGCAGACAAATGCAATCTGTGTGTGACTAATTGAGGATCTAGTCCGCACATATCATCATAGCACCAAGCAAAGACATCTTTATTGGTTTTCAAAAGTTTAACAAGTTCTGCCTTCTCTTTAGGAGGTAAGCTTGCATTAATAAAGGTGCTTTTCTTTTCTTCTTCTGGTTCTGACAAATTAACTTCCTCCAGGGTTTCGAGGAAAATTTTTTTAATACTATCTTCGAGTTATTCAAGTGTTTCTTGATCTTCATGTTGTATCCCGAATATTTCAGCAATGGATGGGATGTCATCATTATCCTCATCATTTGGTATTTCAACATGATATGCCTTGGTCTCGGAATCTTAGATAGCTATCCGTTTCGAATCGACTTTTGAAAGAGAGTCTTCCTTCCTTTGATGGTCTGACTCTTACCATAAGCGATATATAATTCGCCCCTCAGGAGTAACAACTCGAGTACAATGAGCTTTCAAAGCTGGCTGTTCAACAGTAAACACAGCTTGTCTTTTCTTTATTTATTTCTTTTCTTTTTCTTGCTCTTTCTTTTCTTCTTTGACCCTCCTTTTCGAGAGTCTAGACTCTGATATAAACATATCAGGATTGTCCTGCAGCACTGGCCAGGCTGGAAAGAGATATCCCTCGAGGAAGAGAAACTTGACATTCACCAATTGGTGCAAGTTCATCATATTCAGCAATGTCTGCTAGATGAACTTCAAGTTGGTCGAATGGACAAGGATCAGCAACAAGTCGAACCATCTTGTCGTGTCCAATCCTTTTGCAGCATTGGTGATAAGTTGAAGGAACAATTTTACATCTGTGAATCCAAGGCCTTCCCAACAAAATATGGTATGTTGGCTCACTGTCCAACACATGGAACAAAGTTGGATATCTGTACGGTCCAACTTATAATTCTAGGGTCACATGCCCCAGAGCATACTGACTTCGAGCATCAAAGCCAAAGATCTTCATTGCTTGAGGGATTACCCTTTCGAATGATACTCCAATAGGCTTCAGAATGCCTATTGGAATAATATTGAGAGAAGATCCTGCATCCACCAAAGATCTTCGAATATCAACACCCTATAAAATAGAATTCAAATACAGAGCTCTTCCATGGTTTTCATACGAAACCATCATATCTTCTGGTCCGAAAGTTATCAGACCCTCTTCTAAGATAGTAGTGGCACATTCCTCCTCTACTTCTCGTAATGATAGTCTCTAAGCACATGCTAAAATAGCTATCTGATCAAACTTTGAAAAGCCTATTTCTTCATACTTTCTTCAAGCCTTTGATATTTCAGTAAGTCTATTATCGGGGGATAGTCAGTAGCTAGAATTACTTCTGAAACAATGACATTCACACAACAAGCCCTTTACCGTTATGATTGGGCAAGGATCAGTGTGAACTGTTTTGGGTTGTAGTTCAATTTCTCCAAGCTTCACTCAAAGATAGTACAATCTCCTCATAGAATAGCAATCATAGGTGCTGTGACCTACGTACTAGTGATATTTGCAGAATTTTGGATTACTCCGATCTTTGGCTGATGGTGTCTTCTTTGGTTAAGGAATTTGTACACGATCATCCTTCACCCAATTGTCGACAAAGATGTTGAATTGAGATGGTGTACAGTCTAATTAAGGTGGAGAATCTCGTGAATTTCGAGAACCTTTCTCATTCTTCTTCGATTTCTTCAAGGGACTATCCTCAATCAGGATAGTCTCATTTCTTCTTCTTTAAAGCTTCTTAGCAGGGCTAGGCATCGAAGCCCTAGTCTTTCTGACCGCTTCATATAATCTGGTAAAACTTAAAATTTTCAAATTTTCCAGATGAATTCGATATTCAAGGAGAATCCCGTTTACACAATGTTTGACAAACTGCTCCTCAGCCACCGTTTCCGTACAAGACATAACTAGATCTCGAAATCGCTTAACATATTTGACAAGGCCTTCTGAATGACCTTGGCATTCTCTACTCAAGTATAAAATGGTATAGACTTCTTCAGTGATAAAGAACTTTTTGTAGAACAAAGCCGCCATATCTTCCCAAGTCTTTATAGAACCTGGTTTCAAGTTGTTATACCAAGTGTAGGCTTTTTCTGTTAGACACTTCGAAAATTCCCTCAATCTAAGGTCATTGTTCAGATCTTGGGCCCCCAAAGCCTCAATGAAGCCTTATGTGCTCCTTTACATTCCCCGTTAGACCAATAAACTTGGGGAATTTGGGACTCACATAATCCTTAGGGTACAACTTGCTCATGAGAGAGAGAGAGAGAGAGTGTGGTGACTTACGTGGGTGGGTGTCTCGTGAGCGGGCCTGAGGGGCTGGCAGGCTACGGGTTGGACAATCCCACATCGCCTAGGCTGGTGAAGGTGATGCACTTATATGTATATTCACACCTTATTATGACATAATGCGTTTTAAAGCTGTGATGGCCGTGAACCCAATCATAACTCCACAGTTACGCTTGCTTTGGATGGGAGTAGTACCAGGATGGGTGACCCCCTGGGAAGTTTGATTCGGGTGAGCCAAAAGCGGACAATATTGTGTCAGGT
>JAUPMG010160767.1:0-10814 GCA_031762675.1 Pachysandra terminalis | reverse complement strand
AAATCAAACAAACAGTGTTTCAACTTGGATCTCACAAGGCACCTGGCCCAGATGGTTTCTCAGCCATCTTCTTCCAAACTCAAAATAATTGGCTATGCTTGTAGATTCCTTCAAACTTAAAATCAGGGGTCATCCTGACTGAAGCTTTATTGTACAATTATTGCAGTGTTTTATTCTTTTTTGGTTCCCATAACAAGTTAAACACATTTTCATAATGCATTAAATAAAATACAAAACAAAACTTAAAAATAAACGAGAAAAACCTCTCCAATCTATTTTTTCTCCATTTGTGGTGCAGAGTACATTTTCACTGGGGAGAGAGAGAGAGAGAGAGAGAGAGAGAGAACTTGAGGGAATAAAACATCATAATTCAAAAAAAAAAAAAAAAATTGCTAACAAATATGTTGGCGAGAACCAATGTAGATCAGAAACCCTGACAATATAGCTTTATCTATGGGCTGTAACAAGTGTTTCTATAAATCTCAAGCCATCAAACCTTGGCGCAAATTTATCGGTGGAAGGAGATCGATGGGACGAAGAATTATTTCTTGAGACATCCTCCTGAGATATCGAACACAAAAGACTATTAAGAAACAAATTAGCCCAAGAGACACGGACGAGACTGAATTAAAATACTGTTAGATCTATTAGTAAGAATTTGATGAAAAACAGAATTTCACTGATCTCGGAGAGAGAGAGAGAGAGAGAGAGAGAGAGAGAGAGAGAGTCTAAAAGAAGCTCGGAAATTATAGTAATTAGGCTCGTAAAACATACGAAGTATAGGAATATGAAGAAGATCAATTCGCGCGAAAATCCTGAATTCAAGAAAATAACAGACTTCGATCCGTGAAAAGACTGAAAAGAACATAGAACAAGAGGATTCTTGAAAACCAACCTCGTTAGAACATACGTCCTTGAAATTGCCGCCTAAGAGATCCAAGTAAGACGAAGACGCAGAAATCGTAGACGCAGCAGCAGAAGCTGCAGCCACCGAAGCCACAAGAACTCCTGATCTCTTCATTGTCGAAGCAGAGAGAGAGAGAAATCTGAAGAACCCAAAAGAGCTCTCAGTGCTCTAAAGAAAGAAAGAACAGTCTCTTTGGTTTTGTAAACAAGAAAACTGTAGTTCGATGACATGTTGCGTCGTTTCTATGCCATATATATAGGAGAGACAGATCAGCAGTAAATTCAAATACTTTCGCGGCAATAATCTTCTATACACATGCAGAATTACCCTATTACCCTTTAAAGCAAATGCAAAATAGTTAGTTTTCTGATCGACAAAGTATTTTCATACTGCATAGAGGGATAGTTTGGTCAATGAAAGAAAATCTTAATTTTACGCGGTGAATTTTGTTCTCATGTAAAGATAGCCTCATGGGCTGATATTTTCAAGTCGCATTCAGTAAAAGGATGCCACGTGTATGGTGCTTATAAGCTTGACATGATATTACATATTCACCCTTTATTATTTTAATAATTTACCATATAATGCGTATCATGTTTTCTTAGTGAGTTTAATGTATCATGGAAAGTCAATATAATTGAACTATCTGTATATTCTATTCCCATTTGAGATCGACAAGTGCATATCAACTAAATGGCCCACTCCTTGGATCTCGGATGATTCTGATTCTTAGATTGAAAGGAGTTCGTTTAACACTTGGACGGTCAAGATGTATCAATCGTGTCAAGGGGGGCCGGCTATACGTGTAATGGGTATTTGGAGACAAGATCCTATAATTGCTCTTCCAATGTTATGTGCAACTCAAAAATTTATTTATGAAATAAAAGGGCAGAAGGGTTTTATCGTCATTTAAGTGTAGGGTTGGCCACGGACGCAAGATCTTTTTTTTATTCGTGTCGTTGTCAGTACTGGAAAGGTCTGCTGGTGGTATCTGTAGACTGTAGACAAACCGACACAAAGAGCTATGAACCATTCGAATATTGACAAGTGTAATTCAATATATATATATTTACTTATTCCTTATTTACTTATTTATTAATACCTTAATGGGCTGGGCCCACTGAGGATGCAAAGATCTGGTCCTGCGGAAGGCAAATAAAGGAAAAGGAGAAGAAATTTTCCAAGGCAAAAACAAGCTAAGTTGTCATTATCAATAGTTTTAAATTTCTTACCTTACTCTCAAAATCAGTTACTAGAAGTAGAAGCTAGTGAGAATAAGGGGTTGCCAACTTGTGCATCCCTAGTTGCACTAGTTGGTGGATTCTGATTGTGAAAAGGAAAACGACGGCGAAATTCGGCGAGTTTCAATAAGATTCTTGAATCCGTTGCCGGATTGGCCACGGCCGTTGGGCCAACCACCTTGGAAACTTACAAAGAATCTTATTGAATTTGCTCTGTTTGGCTAGCATTTCTCTTGTGAAAAAACAATCTGAGCTGACTCAGAAAAAAAAAAGGTTCTTACTATAATAAGTTAGAATAGAAAAAATTTACATACCCACATGAATGTGCATAATTTAACAGTAAATGTGAACTCACAGCTTCAATGGCCAAGCTTATATGTAAGCAGATTTGTAGATGTTCTAACGGACGGGGTTGGAAGGTGGGGAAGACTGTGACTGTTGCAAAGTGCACCTACACACATATATGAAAAGGTCAGAGAAAAGAGAATGATAATATTCAGTCATGAAAGAATCAATATCCAGATTAACATGATGTGAGATGTTCTTCCATCTTTATGAAAATATCCAGGGAGAATCTATTTTGATCTATCTATCATGCTTTACTAGAGTTGATCAAGAGAGTACAAATGCTGAAGGAAAAAATATATAAATATCCCAACACCTGACAGATATTAAAACTTCTCAGGAATGATCTAAAACGACAATCATTCCCTATAAATAAAAGATATATTAGAGACTCTGTAAAGACAGATGAATTACTGAAATTTCTTTAAAATTAGAAGTCTACTTGTGTGTAAAGAAAGGAAAAGAAAGTACTTGCTTTGCATTAAAACAATCATTGGATGACCTATTTCTATATAGATTGCATGCATTTATGCAGGGCGGTAAATGAGTTTTTGATTATGCTCAGGCTCGGCCAGCTTCATAAATGACTTAGCCCTAAAATCCATGTAACAGGGAGTCAAGGACTATAAAGCCAAAATTAAAAGCCCAAATCAACAAAAAGATGTCCATCTTTACCAATATAAAAATAGTTTTAACCTTCAAGAATCTTTAAAAGTCTTCATCCCTAAAATTTTCACGGGTTAGCTCAACTGGCAGGCTCTTAGCTCAGGAACTGGAGGCCCAGGTGAGTCTCCGGCCTTACTTGATATATGGTCCTTGTGGGTGGGGTCATGTATTAGGGGCTTACCCTATACCCACTAAGTGGGGTCGGGGGCTCCACGTCACACAAAAAAAAAAACTAAAACTAAAATTTAACAAAATGAATAAATCGCATGTTCTTGCAGAATGAAATAAAACATACTATTTATAACACATAAATGGCCAAGCCTACCCCAGCTTGGCTCAGGCTTGTTATGTAAATGAGTCTTTTCTAAGGCTTGGGCCGCACTCGCAAGGCCAATATTTGAGTTCAGCTTGGCTCATCACAAACCAAGTCGGCTTGTTGACAGCCCTGCATTTATGTGTTACTTCTTCTTAGTCATCTCCCTTGGTGATATTGCTTGCACATGCATTCTCATTGAAGTAATCCAAAACTAATGACAAGTCATATGTCTAGAAAACATAGATAAATATAATACGTGGCAAAAAACTGTCTACGTACTCCAATTTCTGTCACAAAATGGCAAGAACACCTAACCGTTGGGGATCCATAATTCCATATGGGTACATCAGCAGCGTAGAACAGTTCCCACACTTAACAAGCCCAACCTGATGAGCTGCAAGAAGAGTAAGGACAGGAATTATTCTATTTGCCACTATATCATAAGCCATCACCATCATCTTAGTTTCTGTATTCTATCTGTTTAGAGTGGAAACAGCTGAACAGGAATCATGAAGAGAATTTATGCAAAACTTAATGCCAATTTTCAACTAAACATAACCTCTACCTTTGTCTGAGCTTGGACTAGCAATCAACAGCTAGGAGTTCAACAAAAGAAACATTTCATACGTAAAGAACGAGATATCTTTAGTAATAACTGTTAATGGCGGACAGAATAATTACAAAGAAGATTGGCTGGTAAAAAAATTGAAAGTTTAACATCTACTGGAGTATATTTAAAAAGAAAAAAAAAAGTGTGAGAGAGAGAGAACCTTCTAGCACAAGATTGACCGTCTGACAGCATTAGCATTGAACATGTCATGCTCCTTGTGGATAAGAAAGTAAGTGATGACGGGCTCCACAAGTCATTTGACCCATTTCTGCAACCACGTTATCTAGTTCATTACGTATGAAGACTGCTTAAAGAATAATACTCATGATTGTGAAGTGATGAGCACAAATACTCCTGAAACAGCAGTTACCATCTAAATCTTTCATTGAAATAAGGAACAACAAAAGAATGAAAAAGCATCGCAAACACCACTACTATAACCAGGGAGAAACATCAAAAAAGGGATTCAGGTTCTTCATACCCTGTGATTTTGCAGCTACTTAACTATATATATATAAATACATATATATATATATAGGGGGGGTGAGGAGTGGTTGTTACCTGTGGAGAAAACACAACTTACATAAAAAACTAGAGGTATCATCCACAACATATAGTTACAGCAAAATGGCTGAAAAAAATAAAGAAAAAAAACACTAAAAAACCAGTCCATCTATACTCTCCCTAAAGCAACTCCTCCGTCAGTATCCCCATAAACAAGACCTCACTCCTGCACCTCTGTTAGCCAATCTATCGGCCATAGCATTGGCAGGATGAGGCACGTGATGTTCAACTCATAAGCCAAAGACCTTGCTGAGTGGATCATAGGACTAAGCCTCCACAAAAACAGTTCTGAGCCTCTCATCCATGCTATGATAATCGATGAGTCCCCCTCCACCACTAGAGACTGAAATCCCTAGGCGATTGCCTCTCTGATTCCTCTGTGAAGGGCACTCAACTCTGCCCGCAATGCATCGCCCTCCCCAATCGGATCAGAGAAAGCATGAAGAATACATCTATTATGATCTCTAAATACCCCACCAATACCCGAGGCCCTTGGATTCCCAAAAGAGCACCCATCAAAGTTCAACTTTATCATCCCCGCTTCTGAGGCCCTCCATACTATATCATTAGCGATTATATGGGAAGAGGAGGAGGACATCTCCCTCCAACCCCTAATAATCTCTGAAATGGACAAACCCCTAAACTCAACATAAACAGATACCCAATAGGCTACTGACGTCATCACATCATCAATCACGGTATGTAAGGCAGATCTCATATCCTCAAAAACCCTCCTATTCCTCTCCCTCCAAATGTGCCACAAGATTGTTTGGAAAACAACTCTATACATGATACGGCCCCTCACTCCCAAACCTGAAAACCCTCACTGCTCAAAAAAGGAACATAAGTAACTCGGTATTCCCCAAAGTATGCCAATCTCCTGTAGAAAAAAACACCAGATCTCTCTAGCAAACCTACAATGCATAAACAAATGATCCCCCGTCTCACCATGCTCCATGCAAAGGAAGCAAACATGAGGAGATACGGCTATCAGCCTTATTTTCCTCAGGAGAACAACAGCAGTGTTGATTTTATGGAGAAGAGCAGTCAAAACAAAAGCCATAACTTTTGGGAGTAATCTGGGTTTCCAAAGTAGACCAGAGGGGAAAGATGTCAATGGCGCTTCCCTATCGATGTGGGTACAAAGGAAAAAAGACTGACTCGCTTTTGCACAACTCAAGGCGGTACTGTAGAAAATACCAAACTCACATCCATGTCTTTTATTTTTCTTGTCGAGGTCTACAGGTACTGCTGATCATTTCTGGTCAGTCTTAGGATTTGGGGTTGGTTGCTATTTCAATTAATTACATATCTACTTTTTTCTTCTGCTTTAGTCATCAATTCAAGAATACATGATGCCCTTGGGTGGAATGTAACAAAACCACAGCAAAACTGGAGCAATTGGACTCAAGTGAGGTTTCCCTAGATTTTCTAAGTTGACTCAAACTTAGATAGTCGATCCAGTTGTAACAATCTAAGAATGCAACTTAAGGCTAAGCCTCTCTATTCTTCTCTGAGTTCTTTCAGCTAAGAGAAAGGAAAGGCGTAGAGGAACTTATTTTCAAAGTTCCACCTATATTTATCCTTGGTTGATCTTATTTCTTCACAAAAGGTGACTCCCGTATTAAACTATCTTCTTAAAGTTTTGATTTTATGGATGTTATTAACGACTTGATTGGCTCCATGGAGCAAGGCTGTAAACGAGCCGAGCCGCGCCGAGCTTTGCCCAGCTCAGCTCAGGCTCGTAACTCTCTAGTAAGGCTCAGGCTTGTTAAAAATTTTAGGCTCCGAGCTTTGCCCAGCTCGGTTCAAGCTCATAAAAGCTCGGTTCACAAAAAGCTCGACTCGTAAAAAAGCTTAGATTAGTACAAATGCATTAATATTATAGTTGATAATTATTATTATATGTAATATAATATGTTAACATTTGTGTTTAATATTAATACATAATATAAGATATAGGAATATGAACGTATAATCTCATATACAAATCGAGCCAAGCTTTAACCGAGCCGAGCCTACCCATGCTCGGCTCAAGCTCATTAAGATAATGAGCTTTTCTTCGGGCTTAGGCTCGGCTCGCAAACCTAATTATAGAGCCCAAGCTCGGCTTATACGAACCGAGCCCGAGCCAGAGCCTGAGCCAAGCTAGCTCGGCTCGTTGACAGCCCTACTAGGGAGTGGAGACAACAACAGAGGTGGTGAGAGTATGGCTCAATTTGAGACTGCTGAAATAAGATGTTGTACATCAAGGGAGAAGAAGTAATTCTCACCTAATGTTGTAGAGGTTAGCGAATAGGTGGAAAGTTGCTACTCCAAAAACACTAACTTGTATTCCACATTTTGGAGTCAATTTTTACTAGGATTTGATTATGTTAAGATAAAGACCAAGTCATTAGGGTTTCCTTGTAAACAAAAGAACTAGGAACCAAAGAAGAAAACAATGCAAATCCTATGAAGAGATTCAGCCCCTCTGAAGTGGTGCACACCCATGGATGCTAATCCCCTTAAAGTGAAATTATCAATAAAACTATGTGGACTACTCAATTCATGGACCCAAGGATCAAAGCATGTGGGGAAAGATCGTCATTTTCTAGTCTGTCAACACGAAATACGGGAGCAATATTTCGGCGATATTCCCCCATTTCGGCGAAATTTCACCAGCTCCCCCGGTAGCGAAATCGAAATTTAAAACCTTGCTAAACACGTGACAACGAGGTGAATCAACTGATAGGGATAACTCAACTTGAGAAGATCGGTTCCTGCAACCTCCCTTATAAGAGATCTAAGCTCAAATGATCACACCATCATAGATGGTGGGTATGAATATGAATAGAACTAATTTATGTTGTCTCTTTTAATTTATACTTTTGCAGGTTCTTAAATTTCTTTCTCAAATTGACATAATGATCTTAAAAACTACACAAACCAGCCAGCTTTATCTTAAGTATATTTTCACTCACACACATTGGTTTCAGCAATCTATGATGTCTCCTAACTCCAGGTTTTTATACGCTAACATCTGAATAATACTTGGTTAAAAAAAAAAAAATTGCAAAGTCTAATTAGGTTCTTTCAGTAGCAGAAAATTGCTAAATCTCAATGCCCATAAGATGAATAGATCTCAACGAACGCTACATTTATTACACAGAGGGATTGAAAAATCAAAGAGAATGCAACGAGATGGAGAAATAGAGCAAGAGAGAAAAACAAAAAAAAAAAAGAAAGAAAAAAGCTCACCAGACAAAGATGGCTGTGGTGTTGGTGGCGGAGGGATTGATTGATATCCGGGAGGTGGCCCTTCTAGTTCTTCCACGAGGTGCTGCTGGCTTTGGTTATCCATTGATCTGTGCTCTTTCTTCTCTGGGGTTTCTTTCCAACGCTGCTGAGACCATTTGAGACACTGCAGAATTGAGAATACCTTTCAAGTTTCCTTTTTTTTTTTTAATCCTAAACCTGATACATATCCGTCTGATATGGTGATGGTGATGCAGAAATTTAACCGATTAATCTGCTTTGAGCTGTTTAATGGAAAATTGAGCTACTTGAATGGGTTAATCTGCTTTGAGCTGTTTAATGGAAAATTGAGTTACTTGAATGGGCAAGTATGTGACGATATTTGATATGTCGTGCTAATTGCTTCTGTATTATTTGAAATTGGATAAGATCTTGTTTTGACGGCGTTCCATCCATCCGTCCCGTACAAACGATGTTACACCAATCATCAACAATCAAATGTAAAATAGAGGGAGAGCTAAAAAGTCTTTAAAAAATTACTTTCCAAGTGACGGGAGAATGTGAGTTCCCATTATGCAGGTAAGTGACTTATAAATGTTTAAACAATTGAGCCGAGCCAAGTCAAATGGTTCACTAAACCCATGGTCTATATGAGGCTGAAATAATCCTAACACTACCGAGGACTAATGAACATGGACCCACGCCGGGTGGACTTGTCTATAAAAAATTGCCATTCAACCCAGAAAAGAGTTGCCAATGACAAGAAGGGCCAGTGGTATGTAAAGCTTAGCATCCCTCGGTCATCTTTATCAATAGCTAAATGAACATTGCCCAAATATAGAAGATTGGCCTGATACAATAATGCAAATTTGCAAGTTGGTGGATGCAAAAAAGAGGTTGGGTTGGTCTAGTAAAAGATCATCGTTACAAACAATTCAAAAAAAAAAAAAAGAAAAAGAATAAGAACCATCCACAAGGTGGTCTCACAGTAGTAGTAGATTACAGAAAAAAAGTCAGGTCCAGCTGCCATGAAAAAACTAGCAAATTAACTGCACACGACTTGTATATAAAAAACCTGTCTTATGTAACTGCTGACCATGCTCTAATCAGATCAGCAGTTCATAATATGGCAGATTGCATATAAACAAGAATATAAAAAACAACAGAGCAAATCACAATGCCTTTTAACAGCGAAGTGTTCTCTAAAGGAAAATTAATTTCAGTTTCTAATCATACAAAAATGACAAGAAAACCTAATTTCCGTTCTCAGCATGTCTAAATATCTGGCTATGCGCATCCCCGTCAGAAACAGAAGCTCTTTTTCATATTTGCTTTCAGCTCCTCTTCAGATCTTCAAATGGGGGTGATCACTGAAACCAAAGCAGCAGAGAACTTCAACCCTCCCCATATATTCTCTCCTCCCATCAAGCCACAGGATACTGTTACTTAGTATCAGCTACTGAAATGACTTGTATAAAAATCAGCAAAGCAATCCGGAAATAAAGTATCGACTTCCTCTTGTGTAAGAGACTTTGACCCAGATGAACCTACAAATTACCGCTGATTCTGAATGACAGAATGACTGCTTCCTCGTAACAAGAAAATTAGTTCCAGAAGAAAATGACAGCTTCACAACGTCAATTCAGGCTCCTTTCTTCTTTTGGTCCTTTAATGGTTTCACTTCCTTAGTGAGCATCCTTGGGGCTATAGCCATGGACATTAGCTCTTGGAAGAGCAGCTTACACGCATAAGGTATGTGTACCTACATATGATCGAAAAGCCAAAAGGAAACATGTTATATAACTACAACTACAGGAGAAACAAAATCGAATGATCTTAAAAATAGCTTTGGAAAGAAAAAAAAAAGTAAAGGGATCGATTCACCTGAACAATGTCGGTCTTATTCTTGCAACCTCTACACTCGAAGGAATTTTTCTTGAGGTTGGCAATAGCTATCAAGCCACATTTCTCACAGACATGAACCCTATAGGCGTCACTTTGGTCAAACAACCTCTCTTTTAGAAAATGTGCAGCCCCATGAGCAATCATGCAATCTCGCTCCATCTCCCCAAATCGAAGACCGCCATCACGAGATCGACCTTCAGCCGGCTGCCTTGTAAGGATCTGCACTGGCCCACGCCCACGCGAATGGATCTTATCATCAACCATGTGCTTTAGTCGCTGGTAGTAAGTGGGACCTAAGAATATCATAGCTGTGAGCTTCCGACCTGTGTGACCATTATACATGGTCTCAAAGCCACGCATTTGATATCCACATTTATGAAGAGCTTTGCTGATATTGTCCACCTGAAAGCATCACAACAAAAAAGATTATCAATTAGATAATAAGTTACATAGGCATCATTAAGTTTGGAGAACAAAGGGTTTTTCATATCCTTCTTCATAGAGCTTCTGGCCTCTATCACATGTAGCTGTGGATAAGCATTAAGCAGTCCTACACTAAGCTGTCAAAATAACCAAATAATAATAATAATAATAATAATAATAATAATAATAATAATAATAAAATAAACTAAAAAAATAAAAAAATTCTAATCCAATAAAGATATTATAGATGAATAAGTATACAAGAATAATGTTTCATATTGTGCAACTGTCATTCAGTTTTGCTCAGGGATCAGGATCCAAGTATAATGTTTCATATTGTGTAAGACTTAAAAATCAAAAGCCTTTTAGGTCTTCCTTGTGGGTGGGGTCATGTATCCAGGGTTTACCCTGTCTCCACGATGTGGGATCAGGGGGGTTTCACGTCAAAAAACAAAAAAAACAAAAACAAAAAATTATGGTTCCAACATATCATTGACCATTTCTTGTTTAAACCCTTTCAAGATTGGAAAAGCATACAACTTACAGTGACATCAGTAAAAGGAGTCGCATCTCCCTCCTTTCCCATGTGCGCTGCCACCT
>JAUPMG010160756.1:0-10814 GCA_031762675.1 Pachysandra terminalis | reverse complement strand
AGGCCCCCCCCCCCCCCCCGCCCCCGCCCCACTTAAGTGACTCTTTCTATTTTCCTATTCTAACCTCTACTAACATCAGAAATTGACTAAAGTGCCCTTAAAACAGTTCTAAAGGACCAAACAATAACTAAATAAATTAAAAGGACTAAACATAAACAAAATAGTCTATAACTTAATGCGCCAAAGCAGCCCATAGTACCTCTCCAATGTGAAGTCTTCTAGATGCGTGTGCTTATGAGGTCTTCACCTCGATGTGCCACCTTTTCAGCCATAAAGAAGGCTGAGAATCTCTCTTCCTACGCCTCTGGTATGCTCTAAAATCAGCTGAAGTGGTGATGTCCTCATCAATTCCTTTCCAATTACCCTTGTAGACTGTGTAAGGGGTTTTCTTAAGTGGAGTAGAGTGACTATGGTCATGGTTTTCAATGTCGCGACATGTCAACCATTTTGGAACTTGCGACACGAAATCCATGGGAAGTCGTGGCATGTCACGATATGAGGGAAAAACTATATTTTTGTAAAAAAAAATAAAAACCTATAAAATTATGAAAACAGATATTTTTTTTCCCTCAATGTCGCTACATGTCTTAGGTCTTACCAGTTTGCGACATGTCTTGCGACATTGACATTGCAAACCTTGACTATGGTTAAGATCAGCACAATGCCATGAAGAAAAAAGATCTATGATGTCTTCCAATAGAAGCGAAGAATTCTGGATGGGCTGAAAAAGAAAACTTTAGATAGAACTAGTGACACTACAATTTCAGAGTAGATGGCAAACACTTTCCCTGTTTTACAAAGCATACACCTGTCAAGATGGCAGGTCGTGATGAATCAGATAGTCCACTCTTGGGATTTTGTCATGCACTGAGGTCCAAGTAAAAGATTCCACTTTAGAAGGAAACCATGCATCCCCAAGTTTCCTTCAGTGAAACCCTATTACTTGAAAAGTCAGCTGCTCGTAAATTCCTCATTTCATTGCTATCAAAGGATACAGTAAATGCTTGCAAGCCAACCAAGAAGAGCCACACATTCCTCCACCTCACGGCTTACCTAAGGTCTTCTAAGCAATGGGCACTAGCATGATTCTATCTTCCTTCTTATAGAATAAAGCATTAACCAACTATAAAATCTTTGTCAAAGATGACACAGGTTTCACGCTTCGCATAAATCCTCCTAGAAAGAAGAACCTTCATATTTCTTTTCTGATTCTTCACCTCCATATGATCACAGTAATAGAGTTTCAGTTCCCATCAGTAAGACAATTTTTTCTAGCTTCACAAAGCATTGCACTCCACATTTAATCTGCATAGCCAGTTACCAACTGATGGTTGTTCTTCCAAGTTATCTTTTTTGGAACTAATACCACTGAAACCTTTTGGTTTCCAAATCTGACCAACTTACTAAGTGAAATTGCTTCTTGATATATCTTCCTTCTCACAAAAAGTTCCTTTGCATCCTTTTCATATACTTAAGAATTTACAACCTGAGAATGGAACTGGGTAGTTGGGAATTCTATAAGAGTAATATGACCACCAAACAAGAGATGTAATTTCTTCAAAATAGCCAACCTCCTAATCGTTATTCCCAGAGTAGGACCCAAGATTTTCTTAGAGAATGATTTGACACCCATTGGCATACTCAAATAAGTAACTGGAAATCTACCCAACTAGCAACCCAAACTACGAGCATGGTTTAAAATATCTTATCCATCAATATGTATCTTGTATCCATTGTGTCGACACGATGCATAGGTGTATATTAGGATAAGTTAATTTCTACAATGTATCAGTCAATATATGTAATATATCGACCGTAGCGGTCAATATGGCCTGTATGTTCCAATATATAGATCAATACACTTGATACATCATTCACTCCATTTTTCGACTCTCCTTAACCAAAAAACCAAACCCCATTGGAAGACAACTAATTTTGTCCCAAAATCTTCTTAGTTTATTGAAAACATTCCTTTTCTTGCATAGTTTTCCAAGGTATGCACTGTAAGAATTCTTTTTTTCTTTTTCATTTTAATCATATTCTTTATGTCTAAAGCATGTTTTGGAGTCCTATTACATAGATCTATGGATTCCAAGAAATCCATAGATCTAGTTGATTAGTTTTCAAGAAATATGCAATGTTCTTAGAGTTTTTTAAAAAAAAAAAATAATAAATGACCTTTTAAAAAAATTATTAAACTATACTGCTTTGACCTAAAGTTTCTACATGAGATGAATCTAAGGCTGATCTATCCGCTCAATTAATAGATTTATTATTGTTAAATAAATAAGTCAATAGTTTCTATTAAATGTTTTAGCTAAAAAATACACAATGTCATCCTAGATTAGGTTTTTATACATGATTGATCTTATTATTTATTTAATATATATATATATATATATATATATATATATATATATACACGATTTTCTTTGTGTTGTATTAGTTCATATGATGCATTGTAACTTTCCTTCATATTTAATCATTTTTTTAAGTTTTCATGTGCTTGCACGTTTATCCGTTTGTTTCCACATTAATGTTTATTGTGTGTGTGGGTTTATCATATGAAAAACGTGTTAATTTATCATAATTTTAGCTTATGGTTGCATCTAAATGAGTCTTGTTTTAAGCATGCACAATTTCCACGCATATCCACTGCATCCATGATTTTTTATAGCGTATCCACATGTATCCTGATATGTATCCGTTTTCGGACCAACCGATATGCTACCTCGATATGATATTTTAAACCATGATTACTAGCAGTCTTTGTCTTTGATAAAAACAAAATTCACCATTTCCTATCCCAATAAGCCTATTCTTGTGTTGGATTAACTCTCAAACTTGAAACTGCGGCAAACGTTGAAACACCTCAAAATATCATTTATTTTGTTTACCTCATCTTTTGATGGATCTAGTAACAGGATAGTATCATTAGCATATCGAAGATGAGAAATGGTTAGATCCTCAAAACCAGTTTCAACCTATAAATTAGTACGAGATCTGATGCTCTTGGATATACGGCTGAGATCCTCACTATTATGATGAGCAAGTATTAAGATAATGAATCACCTTGCTTGAGCCCCACTTAAGATTTGAAATATCCCTTAAAGGGAATCTTTGGTAATCCTCGAAAAAGATGCATATGACATATATCTTCTAATACATGTCTTCCATTTCCCATTGAAGCTATTTCATGCAATTGGGAATCAAGAAAAGCCCCAATCCACATGATTGCAAGATTTCTCCAAGTCCACCTTGCAAACAATACCCTTTCTCCCCTCTCGCATTCTAGAATCAATGCACTCACTAGCATGGTTTTAAATATCGATATATCCCCCGATATTTTCCCTTTCCTCGGGGGGATTATAAATCCAAAGAGTAGTTTTTATTTTACAATTTATCGAGCGATATCGAGTGATATATAGAGATATTGAGTGATATTTCCCTTTGATAACATACATACCTCATTATAAAAGATCGAATAGGGACAGTTTCCCCTATTTTGATCCATAAAAAATGCTTAAAACCCTCAAATCTTCTTCTAAACACTTGAAATTTAATTTTTAGATCACTTATTTTTTAAATTTGTGAATTCTTTAGTTCAAAGGTCGTTTTAACATAGATTGGGTGAAATTCGACACGTTCTTCCTCAAAAATTACTACAAGCAAGTGAAAGGATGTTTCACTTATGTGATGAATTCTCAAGCATTTCATTATGAATTTTTACATTCGAAATATTGAGGATTTTATATCATGCGTTGTTCTGAGTAGACAATCTGAGTAATTAGTGAACTACCGTTTCATTTTATTTCCTAGTTTTGCTGGGAAGTACAGAATGGATCTCGGAAACAACTACTTGTTTCTCTGACTTCTGAAATTTACCATTAAGTTATGCTAGCTGTTACTTTACTAATTTGATTATTATTATTATTATTATTATTTTAAATTTCATCTTGATGATTGGCAGATAGATACAAAAGACATTCTTTTTATATGTGGTGGAGCATTTGTCGATTTGGAAAAGACAATCTCGGAAAGGTAATTCAATTTATATTGTTGTCTATTGATTGAGATCCTCTATGAAACTTTGTCTGCAATGGAGTTTGAGAGAGATTTGAAACTCTACAAAATTGCCTACAGACGGCAAGATTCTTCTATAGGCTTTGGAGCACCAGTTCGTGCAAACATGAGGACAGGAGGACTAACTAATGCTGTAGTGACATCATCCTTATTGGAATCGGTGAGAATCAAGACCTTTAAGGCTAGAAAAAGGGATTGTTAAATTGTTACTATCTCTGTTGTTAAAATCTTATGATTCGTTTTGTGTATCGTACGATTCGATTGGATTTAACCCTAGATCAATTCAAATCAGTGAAAAAATTGGTTCATGTTTGAAACATTGAATCTTATGGTTTATACACTGAATCATATGATTTACAATTTAATCATACAATTCTTAAAGACCCAATATTTGAAACTTATGTGTCTGATTAAATCATTGTATAAGTTTTAAAAATCTTACGGTTTGAAACTTTCTATATAAAGAAGGATAAAAAAGGAACTTACATTGCTTTACATTAATATAGAATACAATGCTCTAAAACATAAATAAACATAGTATACTTATTTTAACAACAAAAACCCTTTTCCCAAGAGAAATCCCAAAATATAAACTCCAAACCCTACTACTAAAGTTGCTATGAATCTTACAATTTATAATTCAAAATTACAATTCAATTCTAAATGACTCCCAACGGTTTTCAATTCAATTCACGGTTTGAAATCCTTAGTTACCATATATAAATACACATACACACAGTGCACGTTTACACACAGACACACATGTATGTATACATACACATAAATGCATTTACATGTGTTTTATTCTTAACATTCATTTTTGTCCGGCTAACAAGTGAAGAACGCCCTCTTTCTCTCCATATGTTTTCGTGTGTATGTTCTTGTTATTTCTCATTTCATATTTTATTAATTCACAATTCAGCTCCTTTTAAAAAATCTAGCTAAAAGTTGATTGTATCTACAGGTTGAAAGTGGTGATCTTATTGCATATGGCTTAATACCAGAGTTTATTGGACGCTTTCCCATTCTAGTTAGTTTATCAGCTCTAAATGAGGACCAACTTGTTCAGGTATCTTGTTTTAATTTTTGTATTATATATTGGTTTGTTGGATTTTTTTCTATGTTTCATACTTTATTGTCATCTTTTGGTCAATTTACGTTATTATTTTCTTCCCTTTTCTTCCTTGTAGGTGTGTGTGTGGTTCTTTGGTCTCTCAGTGTATAGGGAGTTCAAAATTTGCTCCATAGTGTTACTATTTATGTTTCCCTTGCTTTGGTATTCTTCTCATGTGCATAAACTTTCTTCCAGTGACAAATGAGAAATTTGGAGAGTAGCAGCAACACGACCAACTTAGCACCCTGCTCAGAACTCTGATTTTTTTTTTTTTTTTGGTGTGGTTTATAATAAATGACTGCTGATTTTTATAACCCTGACTTGTGGAAATGGGAGTTGCACTCAGAAGCAGAAGTACTGATTTTACAAAATTCTAACATTGTTTTCTCCTGTCTACCCCAGAAAAAAATTTTAGATTCTAATTTTGTTATTTTTGTATAATAGGTCCTCACGGAGCCCAAAAATGCGCTTGGAAAGCAGTACAAGAAAATGTTTAGCATGAACAAGGTGAGCTTTTTGTCCATTGCATATCTATATCCTAGTCTAGGAAGCTTATGCATGGTTTTAAATTACAATTTTGAGAGAAATTTCCCATCTTTGGAATAAGGAAATCTCGCTATTTATTATATTTTCCGTAAAAAATGAAACAGAAAAGTTTCAAGGTGAGGGAAATACCAATGTCAGTGAAATTTTGGAGGAAATCACTAAATTTTGCCAAGTTTCAGATAAATTTAGAACAATGAGCTCATGCATATAGTGATGAGCTAGTCTCCAATGTGCTAATTTTGAATTGATATTGTATTTCAGGTCAAACTTCATTTCAGTGAGAAAGCATTGAGACAAATTGCAAAGAAAGCAATGGCTAAGAATACTGGTGCACGGGGTTTGAGAGCTATATTGGAGAACATTCTTACTGAAGCCATGTATGAGGTAGGCATGGGCCCAACTCTTACTGAACTTCAATAAAGTAGGGGATCCATATAAAATGTTGACTATTTTGCCGATTATTTAAGTGGCCCATCCATCCTTTGATAATTTTCTTGTGTGTCAACATTGCAGTTGTAAAAACCTGAGATATTAGCATGCAGAAGTCTCATGACACTTTATAGGGCCCAAATTGAGTCTTTTCTTTGCATTTTTCCTCAGATTCCAGATACAAAGACAGGAAATGAGAAAGTAGATGCGGTTGTGGTTGATGAGGAGGCAATTGGATCAATAGATGTGCCAGGATGTGGAGCTAAAATTCTTCGTGGAGATGGTGCATTGGAGTGTTACCTTGCTGAAACTAAATTGAAGGATTCTGTGGTACGTTTTCTTATACCCATCGAGTTAATCTTCTTACCCTGATCATGGTACCTTAATGTCAAATGAAAAAGTATCTAATTGGGGTGTTATGAGACCCACTTCTGGTCGGTGGTAGCCAGTTATGTTAGTCATTCATACAAACTGATGGTGGTTTGTTCCCAAAGGATGTGCTACATGCAATAATATCATGGTCCATTTTGTGGCATCATAGATCTTCACAGTGGGATGTCTGGAATGGCCCCAGCCACTATAGGTAGTGTGAGTTTATGGGTACATATTATCATCATTGCATATAGTCAAGTAACTTTTCGACAAGGAACCAGATACAAGTATTTGGTATATATTTCAGTTGAAGAGGTGGGTTAGTCTGATTAAATGCTCCAGAAAGACCTGGTGAGATAGATTGCTTGTGACAGCTTATTTGGAGAACCACACTTGTCGAAGAGGTGGGGTAATCAGGTGAAATGCTCCAGACATACAAACCTGGCGAGAACAATTACTTGTGGTAGCTTATTTGGAGAACCACACTTGTGCAGTTTTACTTCCAGTTGACCCCACCTCACACAAACTATCCAGCCCCAAGAACATATCATATGGCAAAAAGGCATCTCATAAATCTAACATCATTCTTTTACGAAACAAATATTTAAAAAATAAATAAAAAAATTGATGGTTGCTTTACAGCTAAAAAAATCTGTTACACAAGTATTATTGGACCTTATGCATGTTGAAATATTATCCACATGGCCTATCCAGAGTGTCTATCATCCCTCGATTCACTCCATGTAGCAGATATATGCATTTCTCACAAGAATAATGCTGGAGTCTCGTATTACTAAAAGGAGTGACCTCGGTTTAACTAGTACACTTTTATCATCTATGGCTCGTGGTTGCCTGTCGAATTTTAAACTCTCGACACAGGTAATAAATGAACTCAGGAACTATGAATTCTCACTCACAAAATAAAAGAAAAAAAGCTGCGTCCAAGAATAATGCTGGAGTCTCGTATTACTAAAAGGAATGACCTGGGTTTACCTAGTAGACACTTTGATGTCTATGGCTTGTGGTTGTCTGTCGAGTTTTAAACTCTTGACACAGGTAATTAACGTTTTGAATCAGTTAATCTGTGGCTATTATGTTTGCAGGGGACCGCCGAGGTGGCCGAGGGGGAATCATTGGAGGGAGAATCAGACGTCTCCTCAAGAGCAATGAGCATGTAACTTCCATAAGACCATTGTTATAGTTAAAATGTATAAAATCGCCATTGCATTTTGAAATTTGGTGTAATTATCCCTTGTAAAGCAGAGCAAGGTTTGTTTAGTGGAAAAGGGAAAAGAGAACAAGAGAAGGAAAAATGTAACATGCTAATTTAAGCCTAGCATTGTATCAAAACATTTTCCTCGTATTGCGAGGGGATTAATTTAGGCAATCAGGAAACACATGGTCCATTCTTTTTCTCCCTCTTGTTGAACGATCTGAGACATTTGTTCTCATAATACCACCTTCTCTTAAAATGTGTAGGAGCTGTAGTTCAATCCTAAAATTTGTAGAGTTTGCCAGAAATTGAGCTTAAAAGAGAACCAATATGTGGTAGGTACATACATAGAACTGACTTTGCCTATTCAAGAGAATCCATGCATTCATACAACCTTTCCTGATGTGAATGTAGAGCTATTTACAATTTGCAAGCTCAATTTATGCCATGCGACTTCTTTCAGCTTCTTGTGCCTTTTGGTTTTGTTTTCTTTGACACTTCCGAGGAACAGCTTAGAAGTGATTATGTTTGACATTTTTCCTCTTTATTCGTACTTGTGATATGCTTTTTCATGTTTTGATATCACGCTTGAAGGTCCTTTTTTAGTGGTCTTTTGTCTTGCCTTTAAAAGAAATTTTTGGAATCCATTCCTTTAGACTGTGTTTGTGAGAGAAGAAAAAAAAAATATATTGGAGAAAACACTTTTTCTTATATTTAGTTGAAGGAAAGAGTGAAAATTGTTCTCTTTTGAAATCAAAACCTTGCTCAACACTACAATCTAACTTGCAACATATCTTGTATTGTTTTTTGGTGGTTAATCAACTTTATCAATCTAACTTGCAACATATCTTGTATTTGTTTTTGGTGGTTAATCAACTTTATCGGAAACTTATCAAAAAATCGTCAAAAGACCAACCAAGTCTTGTGAACCCATACGTGGTAAGTATGAGACACCAAACCTGGGACCCTAGAACAATTGGGGTCCGAAACTCATTTTAACCAATTTATTCTTGTATCCAGCAGGTGAACTATATATGGAAGTAAGGGTGCCACTTTCCAAGAATGGCATCACATCATCAACAAACTAGTTTTCCTTCATTGCTCAAATGAAATCAGATGAAACGACAAGGTTTATTCTTGCTAAGAAAGTAAGTAAAACTGGTGCTAGTCAATACAATGCCAAATAAGAAAAATAAATCTATTTGCCTTTGGAATTGGTGAGCTCCAGTGCAGCAGCTGTGTTGGGGAGAGCTGGAATCGCTCCTTTCTGGGTTGTACAGATTGCCCCACATGCATTTGAGAATGTAAGAGCTTCCTTCAACTTCCCTTCATCCTAAACACACACACATACAATTGGTATTTTCAAGTGCAAATTCATGTTTTAAAAACTAAAAATCATAAAGACGAAAGAAAGAATACCTCAAAGATTGAATCATTTTTGGCAATTGATAGCAGAAGTGCACCAACAAAAGCATCACCTGCTCCAGTTGTATCGATTGTGTCAACTGCAAACCCGCTCACTTTCCCTTTGAAGCTCTGAATTAATAATAAACAAGAAAAGAAACACAGCATTCATTATAATTACTTGGAAATTAATACTAGTGAATGGGATAAAATTAACCTTTGTGAAGTATCTGCAACCCTTCTCTCCGTCTGTGACTATAAGCAACTTTAACCCTTCGTACCAGAGAGAAAGAACTACGTCTTCTTTTTCTGGATCACCATTTGTAAGGAAGCCAACCTCATCATCGCTAACCTGTAACACCATTACAGACCCAACTAAGTTAGTGGGAATCCAATCCAATCAAATCAAGCAAGTAATTCCAATTTCCAAAACCCAATTTGTTGATGGTTGTGGCCAGGGCGCTTCTTTTAATCTGCGAAATCTAGCTAATAAATTATACTATTTTTCTTATTAAAGAACACTTTTTTGGATAAAAAAAAAACCTAGGCAAAGAAAAACCCAGTGTTTTAAAACTTGCCGAGTTACTCGGATAGGCTGTTTTGCTCAAAAAAATCAATGGCAGTTAACTAGCTCTTCATGAAAAAATTAGGTCGAGTAACTCGTAAAACTCGTCCGCCATTAACTAGGTTTCGAATAAAATACCTTTTTAACTAATCTCTAATTCTATACTCACATCTTTATCTATAAAAACAGATAATTTAGAACTCTTTATATACTGTTCAGAGTTTTTAGGAGTTGGGGACTCTTAATGTTCGTCTACGACAAGATGTATGCTCCACTTTTTTGCACTTTTCTATGTTTTTTTTTTCATATATTATATATTTTTAAAATATTAAACATTTTTGTACTAACCGTGGATTCTCGAGTTACCAGTGTTTTTAAGCACTGCTTAGAAGTAGTTAGAACCTACGTGGAGCACACAAACAAGAGCGCATGTTAAAAAAATTAGTGAAAAAACTCTAAAATGCGCTGTCTATGTTGCATGCACTCGGATTTATTGTCTCTGACAAAAAATTAACAATCCATGGTACAGGTGTTAGAAATTGGAAACAAAAGATTCTAGCATACACCAGATGGACCAAATAATAATATAATGCCACTTGCAGTCAGACCCCGAGGTTTTATAAACTATATTCGACACCCCTTTAATTTGATATCAATTAGAGATTCTCTCTTATCCTGAGTTGATCGTGAATGGCGTTAAAATCTGTTGACGGAGAATGTGCAAATATATGTCCAATTTGTCCCCTCACAAAATATGAAATCTAAAGTATCCTTGTTTATTAAGATTAATTTGATTTTTTATTAGGGTATTAAGATTAATTTGATTTTTTATTAGGGTAAATCAGTCCATGACTCAATGTCGTTAATGACTCCTTTGAGGTTTCAAACAAAATAAAAAGTGTCAACGTAGTTTGAAAAATCTCAGAGGTCTAACTGCAAGTATTAGAAACCCCAGGAGTAATGTATAATTTACCCAAATAATAAAAAATAAAAAATAAAAAACTATAATTGACCTTGATAAAGTCAGCTTCTTTCCAGATACTCATGATCCCATCCCGGGCAGCCTCCGGCGATGACCAGAGGGGCAA
>JAUPMG010160735.1:0-10815 GCA_031762675.1 Pachysandra terminalis | reverse complement strand
GTGGCTTTGACCCTATTCCAATCTAAAATACTGTTTAATTGATTTATTTACTGAGCTAAGTGTAGCTGACGTCTTTGCGCAACCAGTTCAGGATCTTTAGTTAGTAGACTGCAGGACCATGGAGATCAAGGTGGAGTACAAGTCAAAGATGAAGATAATAGATATACTTAGGATTTATTTATTTATGTAATATGGATGATTTACTTGGATTTATGTAATAAGTTAGTTAATAAGGATTTGATTTAAAATAGGTTATTTATTTATTTATTTTTTGCTGTGATTTATTGATTGTTTTGAATGTAAAATAATTAGATTATTTTGATTAATTTGATTAAAGTGATTTATAACAGTCTTATATGATATTTCTATAGTTTGACTCTTATTACTTTCCACTCCCATAGGGATATGGGGTGAGAGTCGCAGTTTGCACCTAAGGGATTCTCAAGTGAATTTTCTTTAAGTTTGGGTTGTGGCATCCTGTAACTCGAATCTCTAGGCGCGATGACACAGATTACGAGGCGTAACCTTCGGGATCCATTTCTGGACCGTGGATCGACAATATTAAAACCAATGTAAGGATGAAATAAAAGATTGCTTTATTCATCTCACAGAGTAGCGGAAACAAATACAGAATGAAAGTAAAATAAAGTCTAAACAATGGCTTCAAAAGAGCCTTATTACAACTCAAAGTCATAAATCAAGTTTGTGTAGAATAGACAAAAGAACAACAAATAAATAAACTATCATGAACTGCAAGCGTCCATCATCAATATTGAACTGTAACATGAAAGTTGTGTGAGTTTTGAATACTCAGCAAGCATGATCCAGTTAACAGTTTATACAACATATAATACAACAGGAATCAATAACATGTGATATGATATGAGTATGATGCAAGAATGATCAATCAGATGGCCTAATGTATGCTCACTCAAGAAATGCAATGCGATGTGGTTATGCATATGTTTACATGATCTGTTAAGTGTCCCTCATTGCAGCTTCACCACGATTTCGGGATCATGTCCAAGGAATATCCGGCTGTTCCGTCTCCGATCCGGGCGCTAACCCATGGTTCGAAGCCCACCATATGCTGATTTAGAGTGTACAATTCCCAAGGTTCAGTCGACCTTATGAACCAACTATGATTCATAACTTATTTTGTAGGACTTTCAACACACAGGATTAGGCAACCATGTCTTTCCCACCAACCGGGCATACTTAACAATTCACATTAACACAGTATGAATGCACTCTCCTAGGGAACATGGATGATAGATCTCCTCAGAATCTATCCACGCGCCCATACACGTGAATAATCCATTAAGACCCATCCTACACATTCCTATGATGTCAAAACATAATTATACTAAAGGTCTCCATATCTGTCCTTATCTAAGTGTAGACCAACTGAGGAGTGTGTCTAATAGGTTGCTCATACTAAGGGCAACAAGTAGATCATTGCAGGTACTCGACCCTAAACCTCACTTGATCCCATCAATAAGCACTAGAAGCCCAAACCTAAAAGACATCCAAACCCTCATTGCAATCTAACACTAGGTTGCTCTCTGTGCATTTGCGCTCGATCGTACTTCTACGATTGATCGCATTTATGCGCTTGATCGATTGTCTATAGATAGTGACACATAAGTCATTGCTGCTGCTCTGTTCTACTAGTTTCTTATAACATACGAAATCATCTTTAATACCATTCATGAATCTGATACGGATAATCATACATTTCGGCAAATTCATGAAACAGAGCAGAATAAATACAAATCAGGTAAATATATAGTAATGATCAGTACATGATCATCCTAACATGAGCAGAATAAATCCTCAAGGATTAAGTTATAAATTCATGCCAAACCAACAAATGTCATTCACGAATTGGTGAAAACAGAGCATCACATATCATCATATAAATTGTAATCGGATAAGCTACTTATCGGGACTTGGGTTCGAGTAAAGTCACGCAAATTGGAAAAGCTACGAACTTGGTACTCCTCATCTCCTTCTAATATGAAACAAGGGATGGTTTCAGATTTCACAGTCTACCCTTCAAGTCTCTCGTACGGTTCTCTCTTGCTCTCAAACACAGTAATCTCAGTTTCTCAGTTTGAATGAGAAGAAAGAGGTTGAGGGGAAGGATAAATATGGATTGTCTCCCTACTTTCTCTCCCTCAAAGGCGCCAACAAGGGGCACGTCTCCACGACCGAATCCACGCACGGCCGTGCGTTCAACCCGTCGGGAGAAAAAGTCTTTTACAAGACTACTCCCAAAGAGAAAAGATAATAACAAAAAGGGCCACAACGTACTAGTCTCTAATTACAGAAAAGCCCTAACATTAAATAAAAACACAACTTATACATAGTAAAGCAAATTAACTAGCAAAAAATTATCATAAAATAAAGAGAATTAATATGAAGGGTTTTAAGTCATTACAAAAGCTTGACTTGATCCAGTTACGTTTTGGGTCAATTGGGCCCAAAGCCTTTTTTAACAAATTTACAATATATATAATATATATATATATATTTGGTGTTAAAAAGGAAATTTTAAATTAAAAATCATAATATACTATTTTTCAAAATTTACATACGCAACTTAGTTTAAAAAAAAAAAAAAATTACTAGGAGCCGTATATTAATCGATTTTGGGATTGATATCATGCATTAGCATTTGCTTTGTAACATTAGTCTTCCATCTCTAGATTTTTAGAATTTCTAGCTACATAGAAATTAGGATAAAGTGTTACTTTTTGTTCTTTAAAAAATAAAAAATAAAAAATAAATTTGGTGTGTGAAGAATGTCATAAGAAAATCCCTTGAAAAAGTAGTGGTAATAAACCTTTGGAGCTGAAGATAAAATCTTCAATTATTTGAATTCACTTTATTTATTTTCTTTCAACAAAAAACAACAAAAATTGAGAGAGAAAGGGACTCCCGAGTGATAATCGAAGCAATTCGCAATCTTGGTGGTTTCCTAGATGACATGGGCCAAATTATTGACCACTTCAAGAATCTAATCCGAGCGAGACATAGATAAGTTCGAGTTCAACACAACTGTCGAGAAAGCAACTATGTTGCGGATCACTTAGCACACATGGCACTATCCAATAAGACTTGTAGAAAATTTTTGAGATTACCTATCCTTCGGGAGGAGCGGGACGAAACAACAAGTGTCCTAAGCGGGTCCCCCACATTAATTGGCTTCTACCTATTAAGATAGAAGCCGGTTAATATGGTGGGCCCCCTAGGATTCACCGTTTTCTTAGGGTTTTAAAAATAATAGGTCATGCTTTTTAATGGGGCCTACCTATAAACACATGTCACATTCTTATGGACCTAACATGAGCCTAACAAAGATCTTCCCAACAGAAGATCCCGTTCTTCTTTAGGATGGAGGTGGATCCTCTGTTATGATTGTGAAACACCTAGGTCACGAAATCAGTGGGATTGGGTGGCGTTTTCACGCTCAGAACGCGAATCCGTGTTCTGAGCACGAAAACGTCCACAATTCGCGGATTTAAAAAGTCAAATTCACGGATTTGACTTTTCAAACGCGGATTGAGTAAAATTATAAACCAAAGGGGTTTTTTTTGAAATTTTTGGGGGCTTTATAAAAATATAAAAATAATATGTTTTATATTACTTTCTAATAACATGCGGATTAAAGTAAAACTGTAAAAATAAAGGGGTTTGCTTGTAATTTGTTGGGGTTTTTTTATAATAATATAAAAATGAATTGTTTTATATTGAAAATAAGGTTAAATTGAAATATTGTTTGGATTGTTTTCTTTTGTTATACAAGTGGTTGAGCATAAAAATGAAAATTGAAATATTTTTATACATAAATTATAATTCGTATGTATATATATATATATATATATATACAGACGCTCTGTAAGCGCTCTGGACTACAAGCTATTTTCAAATTTGACGGTATCATGCTTTTTGCTCCCGGTCTCGCTCCCGCACCCGTTCGGCGTTTTGGTAACTTAGTGAAACACCCCCCTGTTATAGGCGTGTTATGTTAAACAGAGGCGATGGCAAAATTATAATTTTTCTATCACCTGAAGCGCTCTAGTTCGATGATGGCAAAATTATATATAATTCTGCCATTGCCTCTCTTTTACATAACACGCTCATAACAAAGGTGTTTCATAATAAAGGATCCCCATCCTTTCAGGATGACTTCATTGGCAGGCATACCGCTCGTACAATCAAGGCATGAGCAGATCTTCAACAATCAAAAAAAAAAAAAAAAACTAACTTGTCTAAAATCTTCCTTTAATGCAATAGGCATTTGTTGCTATGAGGCAAGTTTGATTGAAATTTGTAACTGTGCAGGGCATGAATGGAAGATTCTCCTAACAAAGGAACAGCCTCACATTAATTATCAAACCAAAAAAAAAGTTATCTGCAACTCTTTCCCTTATATATGCCAATAAATGGGCATAAAAAAACTTCTTATTACACAATTTTGGAACATCTTAGAAGAAACCCATCATTACATCAAAACTGTTTGAACTCTTTTCTTTTTCCCCTCTCTTTATCAAATAAGAGACACCAAACCACTAGAAATCAAAGCCATGCACAGCCCATCAATAATAATACATAACAACACAGCCAAAAAGGAGAAAAAAGAAAAAGGAAAAAAGAAATGGCTGTTTATTAATCAAGTATAGGATAGATCATTGGTTCCTTATACAAATCCAGTGGAGAGATAGCCTATCTTCTTGAGAACTTCAGGACACACTCGAAGAGGATCCTTCTTCATGAACCCGATAGTGTTCGCAAGGCGTACATGAGAGGAAATACCGTTGGTGGCCAGAACAATGCGAGCACGACTTCCGGGAATGCGATCGCTACAGTCGACCCTATTGCTCTTTACAGCCACCACCTCGCAGATCTCATTCTCATGCTCTCCTTCCACTGAAAGAATATAAGTACCCGTCTTGTCGGTTTCTCCCTCGACCGAGTACCCTATGCTGCCACCTTCCCGGTCTCTGCATTCTAACCTCACCTTAGCACCTAGATATGTACACCAGTGCATGTAAGATCAAACCCATGAGTAACAAAAATTGTTATATGTAATGTTGTTAACTAGAAAGAAAAAAATATAGAATTGATTATGAGAAAACTTTTTATTACCAGATATATATTCGCTAACTTCGGTTTCGAACTGGATCCGGCATGTGTCACAGTACACCTTGCCTTTCACATCGAAGTAAATGCAATGGGCAAAGCCAAGGAGGCACGAGAAGCAAAGAGCAATGGCGAAGAGGGAAACAGAATGAGATGGCTTTGCCATTGTTTTTCTTTTATTGCTGTTTATTTCTTTATTTTTTTTTCCTTCTAGTAGGTTAGTTTGCAGAGACAGAGAGGGTAGGATTGAGGTAAGGAACAGAAGGTAATAAATAAGAGAGAGGGGACATTTATTTTGGGAGGTTGTTAGTTCTTTGTTCGATTGTGAGGTTCTGAGAAGCCAATTGACCCTTTCTTTCTCTACCAAAAAAAAAAAAACCTTTCTTTCTCTCTCTTTTTTTTTTTTTTTTTTTTGGTTGAATGGAAGTTTTTTAGAAAAAAAATAAGGTAAATTATACTTTCACCCCTGTGGTCTCTACCACTTGCACTTAGACCCCCTTGAGGTTTTTTAAACTACATTGACCCCCTTCACTTGAAACCTCAAGGAGTCCTGGACTGATTTACCCTTAATGCAATATAAATTACTCTTCTCAAATCCACCACCACTACCACCCCACCACAACCACCACCACCACCACCAGTGGTGGGATTAGGGTGGGGTGAATGTGGTAATGGTAATGATGGTGGTGGGGTGGTGAAGTGGTGAAGTGGTGATCGTGGTGGGAGTGGGGTGGTGGTGGTGGTGGTGTGATGGTGGTAGGGTGGTAGTGGTGGCGGTTGGTGGTAGTGGTGGGGTGGTGGATTTGAGAAGAGTAATTTTATATTTTATTAAGGATAAATTAGTCCATGAACTCCTTGAGGTTTCAGGTGAAGGGAGTCAATGTAGTTTAAAAAACTTCAAGAGGTCTAAATGCAAGTGGTAGAAAACTTAGGGGCTAAAAGTATAATTTATCTAAAAAATATTATACAAAGTGTATGTGTTATAAATAATGTGTGACGTTTATATGTGTATGTTTTAGATGATGTTTCACGATTGTCACTCCAGACAAAATGCTCTCCTCATTGACCATTACCATCAATGAAGGAAAAGAGAAATATAGGAAGATCTTAACCATCGGATCATAAAATAATCCTGTGTTTCTAAGGGTGCTAATATGAAGAAATGGGTAAAGATAAAACGGGTTAATCAATGATTTGATCATATAGTTGGTATGATCTTTTACAAATGGTTGACATCCAAAGAGATTTGATACGTGACGAGAGATTTGGCAAATCCTTATTTGTTCACGAGTACTCTCACATGACTAGGGGTGTCAATGGGTATCCTATACCCGACAAACCCTATAGACTAGAACCGGTTTAGAAGGATTTGGTTCCGGGTTTGTAGACGATCCGTTTCACGAACGGGTCCTGTTCTAGTTCTATAAAAGATGAATCCATTAAGAATCGCGGATCGACACAGATATATCCGAGGGGTATTGGGTCTCTTAAATCTATTAGATAATTCATTAATTATTTTTTAAAGGTAAGATATTTGAAACTAAATAAAAATGTAATTTATATTTAAATAATTTATTAGTTAAATTTTCAACAATCGATTATAATATTAATTAATTAATTCAATCAAAACTAAATGCAAGCTAATCTACAAGTTTTAATTTCTAAATGTTCATTTGTATTAGATATTCATTTTATGTTATGGATGGTAAAATGTGTTACTGTAAATATTCTATCTAAACTTATATAAATCTAAGTTTTTTGAATATGGAGATCTGAAAAAGGCAGTCTTGTATGGCAGAGCTCATCAATAGTATAAGATTCGACAAAAGTCGTCTAGCATGGTGGAGCTTGTCATAACTATGATATTTTGATGGAGCTCATCCACAAGGAGAGGCACACCCTTAATAAGAGATTTTGCAAAGAAAACATTGCATGGTAGAACTTAACATCACGAGAGAAAGCGCAGAAGAGCTTTTTGAGGAAAGCACAAAGTCATCTATAATCTAGTAGCCATGATCTTACCTCATTCTAAAGGGTTGTATAAGATATTTAGAGAAATCGTAATTGTATCTGATTGATTAATCTTGTCATGACGAGAGTCCTGACAAGCAAATTATGCATCCTTATCTACACGAGAATCAATTCCTATAAGAGTATGATTTCGAAGCCACTGCTATCCAGTCTACCAAGAATTTTATTGATACTTATAATTTCTCGAGTTGTATTGCGCATGAGTCAGTTGCTGGCTCAAATCCTACACAGGCGCTCATTGGCAGAATGCCACTTGGTTTCCTCATCATGGGCTTGCTGAATCTTGACCAATCCAATCTCTACAATATAATATACAAGAAGCGATGAGATTCTGATGGTGTTACAGAAACACGGCTCGTCAAGTATTGCGAGATTTCGATGAACTTCATCCGACGAGGTAATGTGTGTCAATATTGTGAGATTCGACAAATGTCATATATAAGGAAGCCAAGTCAAAAATGTAAGTCTTGGCAGAAGATTTCATAAAGCCCGTCGAGCTTACAATGAGATCACGACTATAAAAATGAGAGCTCGCTGGAATAATGAGAATGAGAGATGAGAATTTGTGTATGATGTCAAGTCAAAAAAGGCAACGACCCTTGCATTGACAACAACATTTTCAATGGTAAAGCTAGTCGAGAATCTATGTATAGCGTCCGTTTTGAAAGGGTGACGGCCGTTCGGACAAGCAATAACATTTTCTACTACAATGAGATGCCCGCAAATTCATTCAAGAATTTGCGTATGGCATCTGATCTAGGAGGGTGTCTAGACATACCACATATTCTATAGCAGTAGATCTTAAGGAGGTGACCCCTAAAGATGGTCAAGAATTTGTGTATGGTGTCGGATCTATAAGAGTGATGACTCTTTGAACCAAGAACCTAATATTCTATGATATTAGTCTTTCAAGTGGTTACCACTTCAATGATGAGAAAAGAAAAATACGAGAATCACAAGCTCGAAAAAATGCCTATAGAGAAAGAAGTCTTCTCGAGTGCATAGAAGAGTGATGCAATGTAATCCCAATAAGAAAATTCGAGTAAATGAATAAGGTTTCAAGTGCATCCAAGGAATGACGATGCCGATAGCTGACATGTATCTCTATAAACAACTTGGGGGCTAACGAATGATTTGAGAAAATGGCATGGAAGATGGTGTGTTGTTTATCATGAAAGACACACCCACTTCGTCATTAAAAGCATGCATGAAAGGTGACAAATGAGTTGTGGAACAAGTATATCTCTTCTGACATGTATGAAGGAAGAATGAGCAAGTTGTCATATCACTTGCATCTACTGCGCTTCGACTTCCATACAGGTATCTGAGGTGACCTCATGGTAATAAAGACGCCCCACTACTAATTAAGATATTTTTAAGTATAACGAGATAAGAGAAAGATGATTTTGAGAATACTTGACTTATAGGATATTCTCTCAAAAATGAGCTTGGCGTTGCAAACGCCATTGGCAAAAAGGGGCTTAGTGTTGATGGTCATTTTTGCCAAGAATGTCATATCAACATAATGAGACAATTTGCTGGCTGACCTACGACATGTCATTACCCATTGGACTGCCAGATTCCCATAGAATCAAGATTTGAGAAAATTGTATCTTTGAGAATTCTGACAGATCGGGTTTGTTAGGCATCCCCGATTGACAAGTTGAGACCTTACTGAGCATAATTGGATCCCCTAGATCTCCAGCAAGTACTTTAGATGAAACTGGGACGAGCACTTTGCTAAGAAGAATTAAACGTGGAAGATATTGAGTTTAACATGGGCTCTGTTGGAATTGGAATGCATTCGACCTTGCCTAAGTCCACTCACCATCTTCAGAAAGGGATGAAACCTGATTTTTCACAATTGACAAAGAAATGAAAAATGGAAATGAACTTATCCTTTCACACAAAACTGTTTGAGCGATCTAACTCCCCAGTAGAGTCACCATTTAATGTAGGTGATTTTTTGATGATCACAATCCACATATACTGAGGATGTTCACGTGTCCTCTTACATGTCTCAGGATCAGGATAGCTAGATTCGATTTGGGCCTAAACCATTATGATACAGATGTTCCTAAGATGTTTGTTTGAACTGAGTATGGGGAAGTTGGTCAAAAAGGTGTGAAAGATAGGCTGCGGCTATGACCCGATGACAGGAGATGCTGAAGTCCGGACCGCTACCACTTCAAGAGTTGCCTTTCACAAGTCTTCCAATCTCGCTATCTCTCTCTTTCTCACTTGAATTCTCTGTAGAGATTTTCTAAGCATGGATTGCAATGCAATCTCTCACTCCATATTCACTTTCCCACTTATTCTCCCCTTTGGCCATAGCCTCCTAGGTTTTATATAGGACAAGAAGAATCTCTAGGATGGTGAGAAGTGTCACCATCCTCTTCATTTGTAACTGACTTTTGTATTAATTATTTCCCTCATCAATATTGTAACAACCAAACTAATAAAAGTATAATGGCTAAATTACTACAGGTGTAATGACCAAATTAATACTAGTATAACGACCAATTAAATATGTAAGTCATTAATGTTCAATTCATGAGGTAGCACCTTGTCGTCACTTGACGTCGTCAAACCATAGGTCAGCGTGTCAAGGTTCGGATCGGCCGTCGCCGACACTCGCGCCTGTGGCCACCACACCTTGAGGACTACTGAAACCCCCTTTGATAGGCTTTCGCCCGGAACAGTGATCTCCTCTCCGATGAACACCTACAAGTCTCATACATACAATTCATTAATCACATAATTAATTATACATATGCTGGGCACGTCGAGGCACAACTCTCAATTTATGGATTTCATACAATGCCAGAGAAAATGAGTGTTCCGACAACATCTAAAAACAGACTCTGACGGGCCAAAAATATCCTCAGATGTACCTGAGAAGGTGCCTAACGAGGTGTTAGGGTGTCCGTGTGACGACCGGGGTGGCCATGCACCTCGGAAACCCTAGGCACCCAACCCTTTTGCCGCTCAATTCTTTTGCCACCAACCCTGCTTTGAGCTTGCAAAACTGTTAAGAAAGATGAAGAAGAAATCAAGAACGCAGATTTACGTGGTTCGACAAATAGTGCCTACGTCTACGAATGTACACCCAGATCTATTATTCTCCAAAACTCAGAATAATGTGTTACAATGATTGAGGAAACCCCAAACTACAAAAGTATAAATAAATACCCTGTAATTCCCGGCCCGAATCCCTAGGTGGGATGGCACGAATCTCGAGGTGAGACCTTCGGGATCCACTTCCAGACCGCGGATTGCCATATCAAACAAACCAAAGGATGCACAAAATAGCGATCTCATTCATCATAGAGTATGGGGAAGCTAACAACAGATAGATAAGGAAGTAGATAAACAAAATTTAAACAAAACAAGTCAGCACTCAGTTGGGCCTTACATATACCAATTAAAATCCAAAGTCATAGTCTGAACCATAAATTCAATGTTTACGACAAAATCAAATAACTGAAGAGTAAAAGTAAGCAGCAACTGCGACATACTGCCACCCTCAATCTAACTCAACCTGCAACATGAGAGGTTACAATGAGCTTGGAATGCCCATATAAGTACAGAACCCAAATAATCGACATCAATTAAATCAAATCCTTCACGAGATAA
>JAUPMG010160724.1:0-10815 GCA_031762675.1 Pachysandra terminalis | reverse complement strand
AGCCGATGTGGGCTCAAGATTGGATGGAGGAGTTAGAGAAGATATTTGATGCCATGGACTGCTCGGAAGACCAGAGGGTGAAGCTGGCGGTGTTCATGATTAAGGGAGAAGCCTACCAATGGTACAAGATGGTAGTGAGAGCCCAAGGATAGATTCGTGAATGGGCAGAATTTGAAAGGCAGTTCTTTGAGACCTACTTCCCGAGTAGCTACCAGAGAGCTATGGCAGTAGAATTTATGAAGCTGGAACAGGGCTCCCTGACTGTGAGCCAGTATGAAGGGCGTTTCGCAGGGCTATCGCGTTTCGCACCACAGACGGTAGCCAACGAAAGCGACAAGGCTGCTAAATTTGAGGAGGGACTTCGACCGATGATTAGGTCGAAAGTGGCCATACTAGGATTAAGGAACTTCACCCAGGTACTCGATTGTGCACGGCGGGTCGAGAGAGACACTCCACGCCCAATTCCGCAGAGGGATACTTCTCGTGCAGATATGGGAAGATACCAGCCCTACAGTCAAAGAGAAGGGAAGAGAACAAGAAATGATGAGTACCCCAGGAAGGTGGAACCTAGACAGGAAGCCACATTTGATGCTCTTATAGCTGCACCATTCATCCAGCAGCGACCACCTCAGCTGACTTGCTTCTACTGCGGCAAGCCTGGACATTACAAGAATGACTATAGAGAAAGGATTCGGGTTGAAGGCCTAGGGCAGAAATATGATGGACCACAATCCCGTGGGTAAGTGCATGCACTGACAGATGGCACGATACAGAGAGATGAGGACGCCAACAATGCTGTGGTGGAAGGCACACTCACAATCTTCCATTCACCTACTAGTGTACTGTTTGACTTTGGTGCTACGCATTCATTTATATCAATAAGATTTATGCATGCCTTGGTCTTAGACCATCTATCATGAGAGAACCACTGCACTTAAACAGTCCCGTGGGAGGTTTAGTCACACTGAATAATATTTTTTTGGATTGTATGGTTCGACTTGGGGATCGAAACTTTGAGGCTGATCTCGTTGTACTATCCATGTCTGAATTCAATATCATACATGGCATGGATTGGCTATCTGCCTATCATGCCAAGGTGGATTGTTATGGAAAGGAAATCACATTTGACATTCCTGGAGGAGAACCAGTAAAGATTCTAAGGAAGGCGAAGGATGAATACTTGGAAGAGTTTTTGGGATTGTTAGAAGGCAACAAAGGAGAATCTTTGGAAGACATCCCTGTAGTGAGAGAATTTGATAGAGTGTTTCAAGAGATACCTAGACTACCACCATTGAGAGAAGTGGAGTTTTGCATCGAGTTAATGCCAGGCATTTCACCCATATCATTTGCCACGTATCGTATGGCACCGGTGGAGTTGGAGGAACTCAAGGGACAACTTGATGAGTTAATGACCATGGGTTTCATTAGACCGAGTGTGTCGTCGTGGGGAGCATCGGTACTGTTTGTAAAGAAGAATGATGGATCTATGAGGCTGTGCATCGATTATTGGCAGTTGAATAGAGTTACCATCAAGAACAAGTATCCTTTACCGATGATAGTCGACTTGTTCGACCAACTTAAAGGAGCAAGATAATTTTCCAAGATCAACTTAAGGTCAAGATACCACCAATTGAGGATCCGGGATAGTGACATACAGAAGATGGCCTTCAGGATGAGGTATGGTCCCTATGAGTTCGTGGTGATGCCCTTCGGTTTGACGAACGCCCCTGCCGCTTTTATGGATACGATGCACCGGGTGTTCATACCGTATTTGGATCAATTCATAGTTATATTTGTGGATGATATCCTTATTTATTCAAAGTCGAAGGAAGATCATGAGGAGCACTTGAGTGTAGTTTTGTAAACATTGTTGGATCATCAATTATATGCTAAGTTCAACAAGTGTGACTTCTGGAAGGAGGAATTCAAATTCCTTGGACACGTGGTATCAAGAGCCGGGATATCTGTTGATCCTGCTAAGATCGAGGCTGTGTTGAGTTAGGAGAGACCCAAGAACGTGGCAAAAATTAGAAGTTTTATGGGTTTGGCTGGTTACTACAGGAGGTTCGTAGAGGGATTTTCTAAAACCTCTATCCCATTGACGAACTTAACAAAGAAAGAAGTCAAGTTTGACTGGGATGACACATGTGAGGCAGCTTTCAAAGAGCTGAAGAAGAAACTGACCTCAGCTCCAGTACTTGTAATTTCGGTCAGTGGGAAGAAACTATCAGTGTACACCGATGCTTCACTGATGGGTTTGGGTTGCGTCCTTGTGCAAGAAGGACATGTTGTGGCGTATGCCTCCAGACGGCTCAAGGTGCACAAGCATAATTACCCAATGCACGATCTGGAGTTGGGCGTAGTGGTGTTTGCATTGAAGCTGTGGAAACACTACCTCTACGGAGAAGACTTTGAGCTCTTCACATATCACAAGAGTTTAAAGTACTTATTCATGCAAAAGAAGCTGAATATGAGAAAGAGAAGGTGAATGGAACTGGTCAATGACTACATTACTACATTTCAGTACCACCTGGAGAAGGCAAACATAGTTGCAGATGCCTTGAGTAGAAAACCCCGAAACATGTTGTCCTATTTGTTAAGACAAGAGTAGAGCCTGATTGAAGCTTTCAGTACCTTGAATGTCCATGCTAGAGGTAAAGAGAATGGCGGGCTATTGTTCAGTTTGGTAGCGAGACCGTCAATTATGGACAGAATTGGACTGGACAGAAGTCAGATCTAGACTTACAATCATTGGCGGTAGATGAGTCCAAGCCAGACTGGGTATTATCAGTAGATGGAGTGATCAGATACAGGGGTAGGCTTTGTATTCCGAACGACGAGACTATTCAGAATGAGGTACCTGGAGAGGCACACAAGTCCAGGTATTCAATTCACCCTGGCATCACCAAGATGTATTGAGATTTGAAAAAGGCTTACTGGTGGTCCGGTATGAAGAGAGAGGTAGCAAAGTTTGTGGCTCGATGCCTTACATGCCAGCAGGTCAAGGCTGAACACATGAGGACAGCTGGATTACTTCAACCATTACAAGTTGCGAAATGAAAATGGGAGCACATGACTATGGACTTCATAGTCGGGTTGCCCAAATCAAGAGGGGGAAGTGATTCTATTGGGGTGATAGTGGATAGACTGACCGAATCCGCTCACTTCTTACCTGTGAAGGTTACGACCTCCAGAGATGAATTGGCTCGACTTTATGTCAAGGAAATCGTGAGCATGCACGTGGTGCCGGTTAGCATCGTGTCTGACAGAGATACCAGATTCACGTCAGAGTTTTGGGTGAGCTTACAGAAGGCTTTGGGCACACAGTTAGACTTCAACACTGCCTTCCACCCACAGACGGATGGACAGATTGAAAGGGTCAATCAGATATTTGAAGATATGCTTCGTGCATGCGTTTTAGATTTCAAGGGGAATTAGAGTGACCATCTTCCTTTGGTCAAATTCTCCTACAACAACAGTTAACATTCTAGCATGGGAAGGCACCGTTTGAGGCTCTATACGGAAGGCCGTGTCGATCGCCCACATGTTAGACCGAGGTGGGCGAGAGCAGTTTACTTAGACCTGAGATCATCCAAGAGACAACTGAAAAGGTGAAAAGCATCAGGAAGAGACTTCTAGAAGCTCAGAGTAGACAAAAAAGCTATGCAGATCGTAGAAGAAGAGAGCTAAAGTTTGAGCTGAGGGATCACGTATTTTTTAAGGTTTCACCAATGAAGGGTGTAATGAGATTTGGGAAAAAAGGAAAACTATCGCCTCGCTTTGTTGGACCCTTCGAGGTGTTAGAGTGTATCGGTAAGGTGGCATACCGTCTAGCTTTGCCAAACCAGTTGGGAGCAGTCCACAATGTCTTCCATGTCTCTATCCTTAGGAAGTATGAACCTAATCCTATGCACGTCATTGACTGGACTGATTTACTGATGAGGGACGCTGCGGCATACGAACAATTACCGATAAGAATAATGGACTGGAAAGAGCAGAAACTAAGGACAAATACCATTCCATTAGTAAAAGTATAATGGAATCATCACGATGAAGTAGAAGCTTCGTGGGAACTGGAATCGGAGATTCGAAGGCTATCCCCTACGCTATTCGATGATCGAGGTATGTATTTAAATTTCGAGGAAGAAACATCCTAAAGGTGGGGAGAATGTAGTGACCCTGTCCCTACCATTTAATTTAATTATTAAATGGTAGTTAACCCTAATTAATATTTTATGAGTTAATTGATATAAAAAAGGCTGGATTGGACCTATGTGTAATTATGATAAATTAATGATTAATCGTGTTATTAATATGAATTAGGTGTAATGGACTTGGACCCAACACAAAACAATTAACTGGATCGGTGGGCTGGCCGAATAAGACCAATCAACATATTTCATTAGGGCCTTGCCTTTATCAATACTTTTAGGAACAGTAGTCGTTGTCGTAAAACCCAAACCCGTATCAACCACAACACACTGATCATGAAAGACATCCACAGAAGGTGGCGAAGCATTAACAACGGTAGGAGAGACACTGTCCGCCACAATATCCTCAATACTGTCGCCAGCAACAGGAACAATCACAGAAGGAAAGACAGGGTTTGGAATAACAGTACTAGGTCTTTTAGACGGGGCTGAAACAACATTAGCAACCGCTGCAGAATTGTCCTGTGGAATATCAGTGCCCATACGTTGAACATCCACAACATCGTCAGCTGATTGCTCCTGGCGAGCACGTCTACGCTAATGCCTTATTGCATTTCCATTTAACATGGTTGGCGCCTGAGGGCCAACAGTAGGGGTCGGAGCAAATGGATGAAGCTTCTTACAATTAGCCAAGATGTGACCCTGCAACTGACAATGATTACATAAACGTGGAATCTTATCATACTCCACAACTTGCCAGAAATCAGATTCACGACCAATACTAATCCATAATTTATTCGGTAATTTTTTTTGAGATATTCATCTTAATACAAACCTTCATCAGACTAGGCCTAGTAAGGCCAAGATTTTCCTGATCAACTTCTAGAAATCTTCCCGACACAAAACTTAATAAGCTTTGTTTTGATTTTCCCGACACAAAACTTAACTTGAATCATAATTACCATATCTTGGTATTAAAACCCATAAAATTAGTTAAAAGCCATTAATATTAAACATTGATACTTCATACTCAAAGAATATAGCTTGTACTCTTAATTAAATAAAAAATAGTGTTTTACTTGAATACTTACCTTTATTGCTGATTTGGTGTTTTGAGAATTACACCTTCTTCTTCTTCTTCTTCTTCTCCAAGCAATGGATCCATCTCCTAAGGCCTTGTGTTTATATAGGCTCTCAGGAACTTACTAATCTAGAATTTAGAAGCTTTAGGTCTCTACCTTTAGATTAGTTTATTTGATTCTCAGCCCTTGGTTCAATTTATTAGCTTTAGTTGGTTTCTTTCCAATAAGGTGTTGTTTTTAATTCTTAATTTTGGCTCAGAATCCAAGCCTTAATTAACTAGTTACTATTCTAGTTTGAATTCTTTCTTGTAGAGAGTTGTTTCTAATTCTTTACCTTTGACTTGGTATTCTAGTCTTAGTTGGCTAGTTACTATTTACTTCTTAATTTGAATCCCTTCTAATAGAGAGTGTTTCTAATTCCTTGTTTTAATCTCAACCATTAATTTTATATTGAAAGCTCCTACAAGATCCTAGCCACATGTCAAAACTTAAGAAGTTAGGATTGTGTGTGATGCACCTAGTTTCCTATAGTACAACTCACCATTCACAATTAGTCAAAGTCAAACATGACAGCTATTAACTAAAATTTTAAATTAACCCCTAATATTTTATTAATTATACATTAACCCTATTTTTTTGGGTTATTACAGAAGAGTAGAGCAAAGGCCGTAGAGTAAGTCGGGGTGTCCTTGAAGAAAGGCATGAGGAAGATCCCCCTAATAATCTGCACGAGCTACAAAGCGAGGAGGAAATGGATGAGCAACCTAATGATCATGATGATCAAATAGAGATGATGAGGATGCAAATGAACAAGATGGAGGAACCGCAGGCAATGGAGATGGATTTGTTACAGACTGTGATCACTCGAGAAAGCAGCATTCCAATTTCACCTACGGATCCAACTGTGGAAAGGGTACCTGCAATGCCTACTGTGGTAGGTACTCCTTTGAGTGCGTCACAACCAGAGTCTGTTAACAATAACGGTTTTACAACTCAAGATGAGATGGTAAATCTCTTGCGACAATAGCAAGAGAAACCTACCAAATTCGACATTGACACTAGGCCATCGTACCCTATGGCCATCATGAAGAAACCTTATCCCGTGGGATACGTAGTTACCGCATTGATGCCGTAGTACAACGGGTGAATCAGCAACGCAAAGGAGCATGCTACAAAAATTTGCAAGCAACAGCTATTCCTTCCAAGAGAATGGTGAAAACTATATGGAGGTGATCTCTTTCAACAATGAGACATGTAAAACAATGGGTCACATTACTATTGATATAGCTATAGGAGCTATTCAATCACCGGTTAAGTTCCATTCGTTGATGCGGATGTTTCTTGTCACATATTGCTGGAAAGACTGTGGCTTCATCGATATAAGGTTGTTTCATCTACATACCATCAATGCTTGAAGGCTAGATGGTGCGGCAATGAAATCAAGGTAAACGCTACTATTGATCCCTTCAACCAAAGAGAGATCCATTACGCGGAAGCTGTCTTCTTCGACGAACTCGTGGTTGATGGCGAAACCTGAGTAGCTCCTGTTCAAGGGAAGTATTTGCCCAAATGGGAATATTTCATGGCTGGAAGAGAAAAAGCCAAACACTCATGCAATAAGTGGAATAAGAAAAATGAAGAGGAGAAAGAGATGAAGTGCGTGAGAGTATAGTGGGGAGATGGAAGTTTCGTTTACTGCTTACGACGGTGCGAGGAGTTGAGCGGAAAACAACCCACAACGAATCCAAAACCCGATGTTATGGCAGATATCCCCTCGTGTTTTTCTATGGACGAACTCTGGACCAATCCCGACGAAGCACCTGAGACTTTACAAGACGGATCCAAATCTGCAGTTGGAGAGATGGAAGAAGTCAACCATGCCGATGTGGGAGAAACTACCAAATGAATTCTCGTTAGCAAGAGACTAAGCTTAGATGAGAGGACTGATTTGCTAAATCTCCTACATGAATATTGAGATATTTTTGCGTGGGAGTATTCAGAGATGCTGGGGCTGGATCGCTTACTACAACTTTGTGGGTGTATCGTATCACTAAGAGATCCTTGACACAAGACTCTCTTTTTGCTTTAGTCTACGGCAGTGATACGGTTCTTCCAGTAGAAATCAAAATACCGTCAGCTCGAATAGCTCTACCAGTAGCTCAAGGGGACGACGACATTGATGAGATCAGCGGACGAGTTAAAGAATTGGACTTAATTGATGAAAGGAGGAGTAATGCGGAAGGTAAATCCATCGCGTACGGAGCCCGTCTCTCGTGAGCATACAACAAGATGGTCCACAGTCCTGAATTTAAAGGAGATAAAGTATGAAAGGCAGCTATGCATGTGCCCGCCAATCTATTTGCTTCCAAATTCGCTTCGAAATGGGAAGGTCACTACATTATACGCGAAGTTGTCGTGAGTGGATATTATCTTCTGAGTCAGATTGAGGGACACCTTTGAATGATCCCATTAATGCCAAATGGTTCAAGTTGTATCACGGGGGTCGTTTAGACGGGGAATGAATTTTCATTTGTATTCTTTCCTTTACATCTTCTATCGAATAGTAAGTAGTCTTATATTAATTACATTTACTATTATGTGTAAGTAGTAGTCACTATGAGAAAAAAGAGAGGTCTTTCCATTCTTAATATAAAGCTTTTTTCTTACATCGAAACTAGAAATACTTTAAAAGAAAACAACAAACACCGACATGATAGATATCTCTTACTGTTACGCAACGCTCCTACTCTAATCAAAAAGGTTTGGGTACCATTCTGACCAAAAACGATGGAATGACGCACATCCCTTCACGCGTTACTCTCTTCGTCTTTGTCGGCAGGATCCATAGGCATTGCGCCAAAATACGATATCATCTTGGCTTTGAAAGCATTCAAACCAAAAATGCAATAGAAGAAGATCCTACAACAATCGACGATATCCTCCCTGACTCCTATTAGACTATATGGGTTGGCTTCTCGACAAATGGCACGTGCTTCCCCCCTCAGTTGTGCATGATGAACATCGTTTGGTATGCCCTCCATCTGATGTTCCAATACCCGTGCTAGAGTCTCTAAGGCTAATGCAGCTTGATAGGAGGGATCGATCCTGATGGCCAGGATTATGTTGTCACAATTTCCTTTCTCCCATTCCACCTCTTTATAATAGTCTCGTGCTTGATAGAACAAGGTGCCATTGAAGGAATTGACAATGAAAATGACCATCTAAAGAAAAGGCGACGGAAAAGACCTTTGTAATACGGGCGTGTTCTCTCAAGGGACAGTGATGCAATATCCTCCACTAAAACAAAATAGTCCACCCTCATTGCCCTACTGAAGGATGTGTGGTTAGTCATCCAAAAATTTTCAAAGAATGTTGGAAAGGCTCCCAAGAAAGTCTCTCTTGCCTGGCTAAGGATTGGAAGAGTATGGGGCCAATGAACTTCGAGGCGTCCAGGGTTGAGTGCTCCAGCATCTTTCAACTCACGAAGAAACATGAAAGCTTGCCTACAATATTCCATGGGAGGAGGAGCTTAAACTTCACGTCCATCGCCCAAGTCCCCGCCATGTGCCATTAGTCTTATACAACCTAATAAGAATTTCTCTCTTTTATGTGCTTGGAGGAAAGGAAGGAAAACCCGGGCAAGGTAAGTTCTCTTGGGCTCCCCCCTCGTCCCTTATATAGGAATTTGAAAATCTCCGCAGTAAGCATACCACTTAATTATGATGATCTTTTATTTGCAACAAAATAAATTGATGCTAAAAAAGGGGTAAATATATTAATATTTGATAAGGTGGTGAAAAAATGTTACTTCCATTACTACTTCAAAGAAAGAGTTACAACATCTAAAGAGGGGTATCATCAAGAGTTTTCTCTAAAAGATCAGCTAAAAGGACTCCGCGAGTGAACTCGCAATTTTTGAGCCAAGAGCGTGTGAAGGAAAGTCTCACGGCATTGCCAACCAATCTCGTACTATCCGCAAATAATTGTTTTTCCTCTTCCAAAAGTTGAACTTTCAATGATTCTATCTTGGACTTGCCAATAGCTATGCGAGACTCCAGATCCTCGCAAGAGATCTAGGGAACCTTCAATTCCCTATACTTTGTGATATATCCCAAGGCTATATCTATCTTCTTCAAATGGACAACTAACCAATCTAAACTCATCCCCGCGGCGATGGGATCCTTTACCTCTTTGTGCATATCATGTAAATCCTCCAAAGAAAGTGCAGATAATTGCATTTCTTGAAGATGCCAAACTATGGAACATATTATTGTATAAAAGAGACCTCAGACTCGACAAGAGGAAACAATCATATCTGCGCCCGGGTCGACATAGCAACTAATGATTTTTCGAAGAATTGAACCATAAGAAACAGGAATATTTATACCGTTGATTAACATGGAGCGGGGATTTGGCACAACAGGAAGGAGAACTGGGTCAGCTCGAGCGTTCGTGCCCCCTATGCCCAACAACTCATCGACCAAGAGATCATCAGACTGATCATTTCCAATGGGAGTAGAAGACGTTCCCACCTGATCCGTGATAGATTGATCTCCCCCTTGAATTGTAGGGGAAGTGGGTGGTGAAGCGGTAACATCACCATTTTCCAGAGAAGAGGTGTCAATAACTGGAATTCCATGATCCTCTTCCGCACAAGTTGGAGTTGTCAAGGGAGGTGTCCTTTTTTGGTTGGTGTAAGGAGGCACCAAAGTAATCCTAGGATCATCATTTCTCCTCTTTCTTTTGCCCGTTCCCTCACTTCTCTAGGGGAGCTTATGAAATAATAGGAGCATTGGGCATCCTAGGAGGAAGTACGATCAACTTTGATACCATATGTCTCACTGTACCACCTGGGACTTTAGGAGTTGTTTCTCTTTTGAACGAGAGGCCATCCTTAGCATCCCTACGCCGGGAGTAGGAAGACACTCATGCCGACTAATCGCATCTGGAGAGAACAAAAAAAATATCATAAAAATGGTGCGACATGAATAATAATAATATAACGCGCGCACGCACGTTATTAAAGATTAGAGTGTGAACCGTTACCTTCCTCGGCTGAAAATGACATGTGGGAAACATTAGGCGAAATCAGGGTGGTAGCCATCACTCCTTGGGGAGTAGCAAAGAGATGATCCCCATCAAGCGCTGAATTGACTCGCTCGGGATTATGCTCTTGACTCTCGCTCTCACTCTCCTCTTCAACAGTTTCTCCTCACTGACTCCCCTCATCGTCAGAAATGACCTCTTCCTCAAGAACAGAGAGCGGAAATTCTCCTACGAAACGTCGGCTATGACCAGAGGTGAGCCAACTTGACCCAGAGCTCGAGTCTAAGAAAAAAAGGGAACAAGTGGGTTAGACGAGTCCAAAAGTCTAGCAAATGATAAGAAGAATTGTTATGTATGCACACACACACACACGCACACACACACACACACATCGTCATCCTGTAAGATTCTTTGTGCTTACATCATCTTGACATTTTTTTGTCTTTATCTTTATGTACACATACATACATACATACATATATATATATATATATATATATATATATATATATATATATATATGTGTGTGTGTGTGT
>JAUPMG010160713.1:0-10815 GCA_031762675.1 Pachysandra terminalis | reverse complement strand
AATCTCACTAAAATCCATTCTTATACTTCGTAAGAAATTCAATCACTTTCACAATCCTTTCACAACATCTAGAAATACAAATCAAAAACCTTTTTCATGCTTTCAATAATCTAAACATATGCTTTCAAAATTCAGTTTCTGCAATTATTCAAAAACAGAATCTAAGAACACGGCAATGTGAACAAGTAAGAACAGGAAATGTACTTACCGGAATTTGAATGTGGATAGCAGGGAATGGAATAACACACCTAGCTTTGATTTCCTCTCCTTCTTCCTTCTTCTGCAAATACCCACTCAATATTTCAGATTTCTCTTAATCTCTCTTCTTCTCTCAATCTCTCAAGCTCTCTAAATCTCTCAACTTTTCTGCAGAAATAAAAGTGTGACTCAAAGACTACATGGGAAAAGGATATACGAATCCTCTCCCTACTATCTCTCCCACTCCCACACGATTAAACCACGTAACAGAGACGAGTTCAACGCACTGTTCATGCGTTGGACTAGTTCAAAGCAGTTCTAATTTATTTCACTCTTATCCCAAAATTCCTATATAATTACCCTAGAGCCCCAATATTAAAATTAAACTATAATAACCCCGTTATGCTAAATTAAACATGCAACTATATAATAATACATCAAATAATGAATAATTAAAAGAATAAATTAATTTAATGAGTTTAGGTCACTACAGGCTCGGTAGCTGCCGAGTGACCTGCCAAGGGTCTGTTTCAGCCCAAAAAACCCAAATTTTTATGAGGCTTCGTGCCCAACATCACACAACCATAAATTAGCACTTTTCACGCACAAAACAAAGATTATACTACCATACATCAATTCATCATGTTACAAACAAAACCTAAGTTCTAAACTAGGATTTATATGTTAGATCCAACCTAAATTTCATGATTCAAGACATACAAACTCATATCATCATACTAAAGAATACAAATCAACATAAGCATGGATTCATCACACATTAACATGCAAAATACAAATTTAAATGCTTAATCCTAAAGAGTAATCATAATCCTACAAAAATAACTACCATAAGAAACTCCGAAAGATCCCTACCTCTTTTCCAAGCTTTTTCTACAAATCTCTGGCAAGGAAAATCACCACTTTCTTTAGCCTTCTCCTTTTTTAGCTTTTCTTCATTCTTCTCCTTTTCTTCTTTCTCTTTTTTCCTCCTTCAGTAAAACCAACAACACGTTCTCCTTTCCTACCTTCTCTTTTGGTCATGCAATTAAAGAGTAGGGTAAAGGTAACTACAATACCAGCGGTTTATGTCAGTGGCACCGGCGGGTCTACCCCAGCTCTGAGAAATATGTAAGATTAGTCCCTGTTGGGGGCATCGATAGTCTGCGACGGGTCCATCCGCGGGTCGCAATCATATTTTTCCCTTCGAGCTTTTACCTATTTTTCCTTAGATTTTGGGTTGGTTCCTACATGGAATATATTTCCTAATTCATGATGCTATTTTTCAGCAATTCCTCATATACATAACATATTTATTCCTAATTTTCCACACTAACATTACCTAATCATCCTTTTTGTTAAAACCCTAGTTCAAAACTCTACACATAGGTTAACTTGATTCCTACTAGTTATTATCATATGTAGATGCTAAATGATTGTAAATAGAACTAGTATTTGGGTTTTTGCCCGAATACCCATGGAATTGAAAGTCTACTCACTTGTGTTTTGATGAAGCCATGGATTCCTCTTCAATTTTCTGATGCTCACGTTTTCCCCCTTCATTTTCTGATGTTCCATCTTCCCCTCCCATGCTCTAGGGCTGCCTCCTTTGATTTCTCAATAAAATTAGAATTTCTTATGTCAGAAGGAGTATTTATACTCCTTAATGAACTTAGGAACTATTTGATTGGGCCTTATGGGTTTTTACTTATTTTGCTGGTTTTAATCAACTCTCAAGGTTCTACAAATCTTAAAATAAAATGTGGGGCTTGCTCATGCAATGTTCCATTCCCCTTTAGGTAAATTAACTAATTTAACCTTAATCGTTGGTCAAATGATCAAAATACCCTTTTTTAAATTTTAAATTTTTTTGGGTCCTTACAGTACCTCTACAACGTTAGACAAATTTCCGTCAAGAGGGTACCTCTACGACGTCAAACAAACATCCGTCTAGAGGGTACCTCTACGATGTTAAACAAATCTCCATCTAGAGGGTACCTCTACGACGTCAGACAAATTTTCATTTAGAGGGTACCTCTACGACGTCAGACAATTTTCCGTCTAGAGGGTACCTCTACAACATCAGACAAATTTCCATCTAGAGGGTACATCTACGATGTCAAACAGCCTCGATAACGCCAAGATCGGATGATCTCGAAGGCATCAAGGCTAAACAGACTTCATTTATGTCAAAACCAGCTGGTCTCGAAGGCATTAAGGCTAAAACAGCCTCAATAACCACTGATAGGTTGTTCAAGTGCGCCAAAGGCAAGAAAGCCTTCGATGGCGCCAAAGACCAAGTGAACTTGGCAAATTGCTGATAGATTGTTCAGGCGCATCAAAGGCAAGAAAGCCTTCAACGGTGCCAAAGACCATAGTGAACTTGACAAATCACTAATAGATTACTCAAGTGAGCCAAAAGCAAGAAAGTCTTTGACGACGCCAATGACCAAGAGAACTTGGCTATTTGCTGATAGATTGTTCGGACGCGTCAAAGACAAGAGAGCCTTCGTTGGCACCGAATACCAAATATATTTAACAAAGTCTCGATAAACTGGAATTCCAATGATGACATAAAGGTTGAAAGATATTACATACAACTTGCTCATTCACGTGTCATGGGCCGACGCCTATCAATGGTGCCGAAGGCGCAATGCACACTATGCTGATTTCAAAGGGGGATTTAGCGATTAAAGGAAATGAGGGGGCGTGAGGCTCGCCCATTGCGGATTGCACTATGAATAACATTTGTGATCATGATGGCAAAATTATAATTTTTCATAATTGCAGAATTATAATTTGCCATAATGGCAGAGATGTAATTAATTAATACAACTTGTGAGGGGACCACTTAAGAGACAAGGTTAATTACCACTAATTATCCCTGGATTAACATTTTGAACACCATTAGGAAACGGTTTAAACAGAATTTTACCTACCATCACCCTTCTCCAAATTGCTATAAATAACAGCCTTTGTTTCCAAACAGAGGGAGATCGTAATATGGGGGTAAGGTACAATTTCTGGAAACGTGGCTCTGAAGTGTGCTCACAAAACTCTAAACACCCTTGCTCATTATCCCTCTTAGTTTAGTTCAGTCTTGTGCTCTTCTTCTGTTGATTTTGCTCCTTTGTTCTTCTCTCGAATCAATAATTTCTTTGATTGACGACACTTTACAAAAGAACCTATTACATCTTTATAACATTTTATTTATACTTTTGGAAATTCCAATATGTCGTTTCATAGGGGAACTTTGGACCCAATTCCCATTGGTTGCTGATTTGAATTGGTTGTGTTAGATAGCTTGATGTTTAAGGTACAGGTCTTCATCTTTCATTAGACAACTAATGTTAAGGTTTTGAATTGGCTCTTTCTTCTTTTCTAAGTGAAAATACTCTTTTACTTGCCCAGATGTTGAACCATATTTCTGGGGTTCCATACAAGAGTAAAATGGGGAAAGGGAATGGAAGGTTAGGTACGTATGAATCAAGCTATCTCTTGGGGCGTCTTTTGCTGGTTTTCTTTGGGATATGCATTCTGGTTGTGTTCTATATTTAGATGGTAGTTTACTTCCGGGTTAACTATAAACCAAATGCTTTGTGTGGTTTTTGATTAAAAAAAAGATTAGATTCTTTGTTGAGAAGCTTCCTCTTTCCATGGTTTTGTCAAGGCAAGCTTTTATGTAATGAAGCTTGAAGACTTTTTCTGTCAGGTGGTGTGGAGGATCCAATTGTAACTTGTAAGAGAGAGATTTATGAGTTGAGTTTAATCCGACTAGTTTTGGTAATACTAGCAATGAAAGAGGGTTTGTGCTATGTATGGTAAGATGGATAGGGATTTCCATTATGGGAATTACTTTGTTTACTCTGTTGATGCATTGTTTTTAGAGTTTGTATTTGGATCTGGATGTTGGATTGTTGGTTCTACTGATTTGATTTGATTCAATGTTTTGATTTGAATCTGTAGATGCAAATTCATCTAGTAATGAAATTCCTATTTTCCCACCCAAAAAACAAACATAGAAGTAACAACCCACAAATGTCAAGGCTCACAGACGTGGAACAGAAAAAGTCAGATCAAAAAAATTTAGTGCCATCATCAAATATCGTCATGTGCTTCATTATCTCACACGCACGCCCACGCGCACACACCCACCCGCACACACATACAAAGCATCCAAAAGACTGAGCTAAAAGGAACCCACAAAACTGCATGTATAGTTTATGCCTCCATTATGAACATAATTCCAGTATAAATATTCACCTTCATGTAATATAAAGTTTGTAAATTACAAGGCATTGAAAGAATTAGAATGAAAAAATGGATGCAAATTACGTCTCAATACTCCATATGTAAATTAAATCTTCTGCATGTAAGAACAATTGCTTGTTTCTTTATGTAGCATTCTTTATATCTTCTTTTTGCATGCAGAGGGCCATGAAAGACTTGAGGGCGACATTTCCGGAGGGCTCGCAGGACAGCACGGCCCGTGATGACATCTACTCTCAGGTCATGGGACCCGAGAAGCGGGCATGTCCGCAGTTTAGGGTTGAGCCATACCCTAATCAGATTGTGGTCGGGGTCCTCGAGCCAGTCTAGCATGACTCGAGATGTGGAGGTCTCTACCTTGCAAGCCAATCTAGAGGAGATGACAACTCAGCTAGCTCGGAGGGATGAAGAGATGGCTGCTCAGCTAACTCGGAGGGATGAACATATGGCTGCTAAGCTAGCTCGGAGGGATGTGGACCAAACCCAGACGAATGCTCAGCTAGCTAAGTTGCAGTTGCAGCACTTGGTACTCAGGATAACGGGTCAAGTAGAATCTAGATCTTATATCAATACTCTTTAGTTATATTTAATTTTTAATTTCATATAAGAATGATAACTAAATTATTTTAAATAATCTGTATTGTGGGGTGGAGGAGAGCAAGAGCCCTCAAACGTTGATGATCAAGATCGATAACGAGTTCGCTTTACATTGATGATCCCTGTTAGCTTTTTTTCTTCATTATTTTTGTTATATTTGATTTGGATTTTGTATATTATATAACATTTCATGTAATACATGTTTGTGTTTGTTTTGATTTCTTAAATATTAGTTCATTTGAAGGCACCCTATATTCTTCAAAACAGGTGGTTTTTATTAGTATTGTAAAGCAGGTTTAGTAATGGTTTAGAAATAGGTTTTATATTCAAAAATAAATAAATAAATAAATAAATAAAATGTTTTTAGCGGCGGTTTGGACTACCATTAATTAATATTTACGGCACGAAAGTGCAATGGTATAACGGCGGTCTAAACCGCCATTATGCACTTATAGTGGCGGTCCCCCTACCGCCGCTTCTTTAATAGCGACAGTCTAGGACCGCCAATGAATCTTAATATAGAGGCAGTTCTGGACCGCCAATGATTACTTTGTTCTATAACAGCGGTCTGCTAGGATCGTCGTGAAGACCGCCGCTAATAGTATCAACGACAAGGTGATCATTGGGGATGAATTAGATCGCTGAGGAAACATATAGCGGTGGTCTTCGTAATTTTAGAGGCGGTTTTGGACCGCTGTTAAAAGCAGTGTGTTTTGTAGTGTGTTCACTCCTTTTCTTCATAAGAACAATGTTTTCTTACCAAGAGGGGTGTTGAATGGGCTTGATAAAGCCTGCTTATAATAGCTTCTCAATTTCCGTCCTAATTTGTAACTCAATGTCTGGTCTTTGGTCTGAAGATTCGAGCAGCTTGCTTGATTGGATGTACTTCGGAAGAGACATGAAGGTTATGCGTTACAAGTTGTAAATTAAGACCCGGCATCTCTTTATATTTGCTAGCAAAAACATCTCTGTACTATTTGAACAATAATATTAAGACTTTCCTTTGTACAGGATCGAGACTGGCACAAATTATAATAGGTTTTTTATCATCTAGGCCATCTCAAAGATCAACTTCATCCAGCTCTTCTTGAATAGATTTAACACCATCTTGTAGGTGTTCTAGAGCTTCTTCAAGTCCGGATTGTGAAGCTTCTGTTACCAATACTTCAAGGGATGCTATGATGTATCAGCATATGAAGCCCTTTGTGATTGTCATAATCTATATACAAACCTCCCCTCCAAGAGGTCTACTCGAATGCAATGTGCCTTCGAGGATCTCTTGTCGTTACAAGAGACACTGGGTGGACCAAGAGCAAAAGTAGAAAGGTCTGCATCACAACACAAAGATATCCATGGAGGGAGCGGCTTCCCCTCTGTCTAGCAACCCGGCATTCACCGTCAAGGGTGAAACCGTCATAATGAGCAACCTCAACAAAGTAGATTACAAACTCATCAAAAGGGTAGGGATCATTTATCACTTGAATTACCTTTCCATTCCAAATGCCCCCAAGGCATTGATGATAAGTGGAGATAATTGACCCAACATGATGGATCCAGTGTCTTCCTAATAATATATGAAATGCAACTTTATTATCAATGACATAGCATAATATAGAAAATTTAAAAGGCCCAACCTAGATTTCGAGAATGATATGCCCCAAAGTCTATTGCCATTGAGTATCAAATCTCAGAATTCGAGGTATCTCAGGAATGATCCTGTCCTTCGAGACTCCAATTGCTTCCACTATGTGAAGAGGTAGAAGGTTCATTGAAGGTCCATTCCCTTCGAATGCCAACACCATGGAATGTGGCATTCAGATATAGAGGCATGTTATGGCCTTCAGAAGGAGCCATCGGATCTTATTCTGTAAAAGTTATGGCAGTCTTGAGGAGTCGGGGAGTATAATGGACAGCAACATCAGCATTATAGCACTCATAGTGATGCTTTTCTTATAAGGGACATCAATGCTCGTGTGGCCTCATTGCAAATTTCAAGATTGAATTGCATATCCTCGAAGAACATCTCAAACTTTGTAGTTCTTTGCAAAGCATTACTCATCTTAGCATTCGGAACGCATTTAACATCAATAAGAGTAGCAAACATATCCACTACTTCTTTTCTTTTCCCTTTGTGCTTTGGGAGGGGATCAGTGCGCACTGTTGCATCCGGGAGATCAATCTCTCCTATGGATATCCTAGCATGGTGCAGCTTTCGGAGGGAAGGCATAGCAGCCGAAGGTAGTATCACGATCCGAATTCTAAAGCATGACTCACACACACGTGAGCATAACTCTAGGATTCCAAGTCTCACTCTCACTCCCTTCTCCAAACACACAACCCAAGGGAGTGGTAACCACTAACCATAAAGCAATAGAATAATACTGAAATCAGAGAATAATAAGCGAAAGCAAAATGAGCATAATGATGTTTAAAACAAAATGAGATTTAAAATACATCATTAACATCCATAAGTACAAAAAGAGGTTGAATACATAGCCTAACTAAAAGTGTACATCAACTCTAAACAAAATACATCTCATCCAATTACCATGTACGTAGAAAAGGCCGAGTCTTCTCGTCATCACCTCCACATCATCCAGGGATCCACACAGCAGTACTAACTAGGAACATGAAACGTTGGAGCTAGAAAGGTCTGAGCTACGTGCTCAGCAAGTACAATGTACTATCTATGATTCACACACTCAAATGCATATCCACGAATGCAAGCTATGCCATGAATAGAATGACGTGGTTTGTTCATTATATTCAATGATATGAACAATATAATATACCAGCCAATCAAGATGACCATTTACAAACACGCAAATCCAAAGAATGTGATTGGGTATTGTAGTGTTGGAAGTCCACATAATCCCACTATGCCAACATGCATTGCTATCACGGAATACATGAACCACCCCGGGTTAAGGCCGATAATGGATCCTGTGTGTACAGCACAGTCACAGGGAGTCGAAACCCTTGGAAGGAACCACATCCTCCACCTGGATCGGGAACCTCTCAACCTTTATCACGAGGGCGGTTCTGAGGGCATCATCTTCGTGAACCTCCCTCCGTGGCACATCCCGAACTCCACACATGCCAATCTGATTTCTCTCTATATATACCATATCATATATAGTTGTCATCGGGCTCTTGGGGTAGCTAATCCCTCACCCATAAATCAATATTTGATTTATACATACATAGTCCCTCACTAGGACACCAGAGATCTTGTCTCTCATTTGGCACTCACCTCGGAGTCCAAGTATCATCACGTTGTCCATTGGTCCTTCATAAAGGAGCCAAGGTCAGTCCAGGGTCTGGGTCTCACACAAGGACCCACAATGCATGCATGTCCTTTTTAATGCATGAAATTTAACATCCAACTACATGATATGCGATAGTATAATCATGATAGAATAACATGATCCATTCATTCCATTTGAATCCTTCACATTTATATATAAGCAAGAACTGAAATAAATGAATAACAGTTAATGCATTCACATATTTCCATAACATGGTTCACCAATCACTCAGTCATATAAATCTAAGTTCACAGCATCAATTTCTATTTATAGCTAATACGGGTCATGTGTAGGAAAAATGATTCATGTTCATCCTAGCCAAGTCACACAACACTTCACTATTTATGTTCTCAAGAGTATGCAAGTATTGACTTATGCACAAGAAAATAAAGGTAAACTACATTAAAGATTCCAAGCTCCAGCCAAGTCGTAATGATCAGAATCACCATGATGGACCATGGGTGTCAACATCAAACTTGGATGCCAAACCTACCCCTCAATCTCTCTCACAATCTGTCTCAAACACTCCTATCGGCGGGTTCCGTCGGTGGACCTGCGGGTCCACCGACCAGGTCTAAAAATCAATTAACAAGATCCTCGGTAGGTCCCGTCGGTGCCACCGACGGATCCCCCGACCAAAGTCCCTCTAGTCTCATACCCGTCAGTGGGTTCCGTCGGTGCCACCGACTCCCATCGGCGAGTGTCGTCGGCGAACCAACCACTCACTGACCGCAAGCAACCAAATTCACATATTCTCTGTTGGCGAGTTCGTCGGTGGGCCGACACATCCACGGACAGGGCCACTCTGTACTTCACTTCGTCGGTGAGTCTGTCGGTTCCACCGACGACCCATCGACAAGCACACTAGGTCAAACTCGTCGATTGGTGGCCTCGGTACACAAGTTGAGCCAACCGACCGCCGTCAGTGAGTTCATCAGCGGACCGACCGACTCGCCGACAGCCGCGATTTCTAGGTTTTTTGCCCAAATTTCACACTTGTTCGATATTCTCCCAATTCTTCCTTTTGGTATCCTCCCCGAGGTCAATCTAAGTCTGAGATACAAAACCTAACTCATCAATTAGTCCATTAACAAGTAAAATCACCCATCATGCATTTGAACCAAACAAATCCAAAGGAAAATGAAATAAACACATCAACTGTACACAATCACATCCCAAGACACGAAATGCATAATTCTTAACATGAAATTATTCAATGTATGAGTCAAAATAATTAAGAATTAGTAGTCACAAACAATACTCATGATTTATTCATGGAAATCATTCAAATATGGAATCAAAGAAGTACACAATGTACTTACCTCAAGACAAAAACAAAACCCTAGCTCGTGGGCTTCAAATCTTCTGGCTGAACTCTTCTTCCTCCTCCTCTAGCTCTCCTTCTTGGTCTTCTAGGGCTTCTTCTCCTTCTCTTGCTCTCCTCTTCTCAGCACAACAAGCACAATGAAATGAGCCTAGGGTTAGCTCAAACCCTTTAACCCCAACCATTAATCTAAGCCCTTAGATCTAGGTTTCTCTTTAAGTGATAAATCCCCACCCTTAGATTGATTTGAAGTGAGAGTGATAATGTGTGTGCTCATGTATGAGTTCCATGCATGCTAACCAATAAAAATCCATTTTTCTTAATTTTCTCCAAAATTCCCAAATTATTAAACTTAACTCAAAGATTTATTTTTAAAAATCACATTTTGGCCTAAAACTCATTTATTAAATTTTTTAGATCATTACAATTTATCCCCCTTAAAAGAATTTCGTCTTAAAAATTCACATACCTGGTCCTTGAACTGACGTGGATATCACTTGCGAGTATCCTCTTCCATGTAATCACTGGGCTGAAAGACAGCTTGAAGGTAGATCGATGCTTGGTGCAGTTGTTGTCGTTGTAGTTGAGGAGACAGGCGGTAATCTGGGTCTGCGGGTCTTGTTCCTCTATGTGTCAGTGATTGACGACAACTCCTCTGAATGTGACCTCTCTCTCCACAGTTGTAGCATATCCAGTTCTTGCGTAGTGCCGACTCATGTTGATGTAGATATACTTGGTTCATCTGATGTTCCTTCTCTAGTTTCTTCCTCTTCCGCTCCAATCTCCTCTGATCTTGGATCTCTCGTTGTTCCATCATACTCTCTTCCAATCTCTTAGCGGTGCAGACCACATCCTCGTACTTCATGATCTCACTCACTCTCAACTTAGCCTGAATGCCTCCCTTCAATCCATTCTTGAACAAGTATGCCCTCTTCTCCTCGGTTTCCACAGCGTATGGCGCAAATTGTGACAACTCAGTGAACTTGATCTTGTACTCCGCCACTAACAGGTCTTACTGCTTTAGCTTCATAAACTGTCACGACCGAAACCTAAAGGAAATTCACGTGGGAATCTCTTAGATTCAAACCGCGACTCTCACCCCATATCCCTATGGGAGTGGAA
>JAUPMG010160692.1:0-10815 GCA_031762675.1 Pachysandra terminalis | reverse complement strand
AAACACCCTCATGATACAAATAATGTACAATGATATTCACAGATAATTTCAATAAATCACACATATATTATAATTGGAAAAATAAAATAGTTTTAAAGGTTCAGGTCATTACATGGTCTATCAGAGTTAAGCATAATACAACGAAAGTCTCAAGTAAAACAAACCAATTACATCATCATATCATTTTCCAAAAGTTCAAAATAACATAAACAACTAAAATCATTATCATGCCCTTAAGGGTCCATTACATCAGTTCCACTTAACAAAAAGCAATAAACAGCCACGTGCTTGAGCCCAAGTCCAACCATACCGCTCTTCACCCTTGTCGAAAACCTGTTGCATGTAGGCGTGACCTTTGGAGGCCCAGTAGAAAACCAAGGAACTATGCGTCTTCCCATTATCACAATCACACTACATTAACTTATGCCATGCAAACCCGTATATTGGCACATGCTTTCCAATTTCATACCCAAATAATAATGATAAACAACACACATATAAACTGAACTAATGAACAACACCACCTACAATGAAAATATGAAATGAACACAAATCATGCATAATGATGCTAATGACATACACATACAATGAATAGTGATGAGGATGAGTGCAAATGATGCTTCATGCTGATGGATAAAGTGATGGGGATGAATGGATGCATATGCATGGTGTTAGGCATTGCCTAATCTTGTAACCAATAGTCACATATCCTTTTGGGAATTCTACCCAAGGAATGTGTGACACACCCATACTCAATTCCTTTCACGGAATGCCACCCAAAGGTAAGAACTACCATACTCATTTCCTTTCAGGGAATAATATCCAAAGGTAGGAACTACCGTAATACTTTTCCTTTCAGGGAATGATACCCCAAGGTAAGATTGACCATCATTCTTCTTTTCAGGGAATATTACCCAAAGGTAGGAAATACTATAACTTTTCCTTTCGAGATTTTTACCCCAATGTAGGATTAACTATAACACTTCCTTTCAGGGAATGATACCCCAAGTTAGGAAATACCATAATTCATGCATGTACACACATTCTCAACAGAATCTCCTAATTTAGGAGTTCTAGAACCCAACAATGATCTCTCTAGGATCACAGACTAACTCATGCATATCTTATGCCTTGGTTACATAGGGACCTCACACATGTCACATGCATAACTCATGCATTTCATGTCCACACAATCTTGATCGGTTCATGTCCACATAATCACATTCATCATAATCAACTATTTCTCAGGTAAAGACCAATAACGCATGTTTCTCATAGATCATAACACACAATGTCACTTCACAGTAGACTGCAATTCAAGAAATTTACACTACTTTTTTGCACAAATCATTACACACGCATTATTCTAGAAATCTAACACCACAAGCAACCCTAACATGACGAAATCTCATTCCCTATAAAATTTTAGGGTTATTGGGCTTCGGTCCCCACCTTCGGTGGACCCCCAATAGGGCCAAGACCCTTGGTCCCCTCATCGGTCGACCCTCAACTTCGGTCCCTTTTACAAAACATTTCCTCACATTTTTGTGAACTTCGGTCCACCGCTTGGCTTGCCCTCGACTGGACCGAGACCTTCGGTCCACCCAGGCAGGACCGAACCTCGTATTTTTCCAAAAAATTCCTAAAAAATCTAATTTAATTGCCCTTTTCATCATACAACATTGAAATATCAATGCACATATTTATCTATTAAACTTGATATTAGGTCAAGGAATCACTATATCTTCATCACATTAACATTCATACCAACACCCATCGGATTCTACACATATTAATCTACTTTGACATTCATGATCATACATAACCCATACATCATATTTGAAGAAAATCACTTATTCCCTATCATTACATCTCTATGATAATGGAAAAAAGGAGAACCAAGGAACCTACCTTGTGAAGGTTTTTCTGCAGAATTTCCAGCAACACAAGATCAACCCAAGTCCTCTTTCCAGCGGGCTCTTCCCTTCCTTTTTCTTTCTCTTCTATTCTTCTTTCTTTCTCTTCTTTTCCGTTCTTTTTCTCTACAGCAAAACCAAATCTCAGTCCTCCCTTTCTCTCTTGGTCGTGTACACAAAGGCAAGAGAAAAGGTGGTTATGGAAACCTTCCCATAACCCACATATCTCAATTGGAAGAAGCTGAGAGAATTAAGTAACTCTCCCTCTATCCAAAACAGTTGACACTAATTCAAATTCAATTTGGAAAAATCCAAACTAACCTTAAATCTCATGAGCAACACTATCAGATTTATCCCAATAGTTCCATACATTGGGCCCAAGTCCTTAATCTCCTGGAAGAATTTAAATCTCATAATTAATCCCCAAACTTCTTACTATTAACATATAAGTCCATATATCCAATTCTTATTTCAATAACTCACATAATATGCAAATTTGGCCTATGGTCTATAATAATTTACCACAAGGATTATAGTATTAAATCACAATTAATTGATATTAATTACGATTTAAGGACAAGGGTCACTACTTCCTTAAATTAAATTTCGTCCTGAGATTTACATACCTTGATCCATGAACAAAGATGGATACCGCTTCCGAATCTCAGATACGAACTCCCATGATGCTTCTGATTCGTCATGATGGTTCCTTTGTATCTTCACTAATGGAATAATCTTTGTCCTCAATACCTTCTCCTTACGGTCCATGATCCGTACTGGGGATTCCTCATACGACACATCCTCTCGGAGCTGTAGTTCCTTCCAGTCTAAGACATGTAACGGGTCCGGTTCGTATTTCCTTAATATCAAAGTATGGAATACGTCATGAACATTAACCAACTAAGGGGGTTGTGAAAGACGATAAGCAACACTTTCCAAGTGTAACACCTCAAATGGTCCAATGAAACTAAGTGCAAGTTTCCCTTTCTTACCGAGCCTCATTACACCCTTCATTGGTGAAACCTTCAAGAATACGTACTCACCAATGATGAACTCCAGATCTCTTCTTCTACAATCCACATAGCTCTTCTGACGACTTTGAGCTGCACGCAACCGATCCCGAATGATCTTCACCTTCTCAGTAGTCTCTTGGATTAGTTCTAGTCCAAGAACACTACTCTCCCCCCACATCTGTTCAACAAATATGTGATTTACATGGCCTCCCGTACCGTGCCTTAAATGGAGCCATACTGATACTGGACTGATAATTGTTATTATAGGAAAATTCTGTCAATCGGAGACGATCACGCCAACTTTCCTTGAAGTTCAAAATACATGTCCTCATGTATTTAATTGACTCTCTCGGTCTTCCCATTAGTATGTGGATGAAAAGCAGTACTGAAATCAAGCTGTGTTCCCAAAGTCTTTTGTAAACTCGCCCAAAACTGAGATGTAAACCTCACATCTTGATAAAAAACAATGCTTGCTGGAACCCCATGTAATCTCACAATCTCGCAAATATACATCCGTGCCATATCATCTCTCGATGCCGCAATTTGTACTGGTAAAAGTGAGCCAACTTGGTCAACTGATCCTCTATTACCCAAATATAGTCACACCCATTCTTGGACTTGGGCAGTCATGCAACGAAGTCCATGGTTACATGTTCCCACTTCCATTATGAAATAGGTAAAGGCTACTGCAGTCCCGCCACCCTCATGTTTTTTGCCTTAACTTGCTAACATGTAAGACGATGTGCCACAAACTGAGCTATGCACTACAAAAATGGGGGTTTTTAATGGCGACCTTTAGTGGCCCGCTGATAAATCCCCTTTTGCGAGTTGACTTTTTGTTGGCGAGTTGGTTAAGACCGCTGTGCAATGCCTCTTTGCTCGGCGGTTCTATTGGGACCGCCGAGGGTTGAAACTGACCTTTATCGGCGGTCTGGTCTAGACCGCTGAGCAATACCCCTTTTGCGAGAAAGTTGAACTGAAAATTTCTCAGCGGGAGAGTTTGGTGGACTGCCGAAAAATACCTATTTATTCTATCGAATCTTTCCCTCTCCTCGGCAAATACCATAGACCAGACCCTTTGATTCCTCTGCTCTTTCTCTCTCTCTCTCTCTCTCTCTCTTCCACCCTTCCTCCTCCTCTCTGCATCTCCCATTCACTCTCACATCTCTCCCTCTCCTCTGCTCTCTCCTTTCCCTCCATCTCTCCCTCACTCTCTCGCTTCTTCCTCTCTCCACCTCACTCTCCCTACGCCTCTCTTTGCTGTCTATCTCCCCTACTCCTCCTCCCTCTCTCTGTAACTCCCATTCTCTCTCGCATCTCTCCCTCTCTTTTACTCTCTCCTTTCCCCCTCTCTTTCCCTCCGTCTCTCCCTCATTCTCTCATTTCTTCCTCTCTCCACCTCACTCTTCCTCCGCCTCTCTCTACCGTCTCTCTCCTTGCTACCCCTTCCTCTCTCTACAACTCCCCTTCTCTCCCTCTGTTCTCTCCTCTCTCCTTTCCTCCTCCATTTCCCTTTGTCTCTTCCTCACCCTCTCACCTTCGTCCCCCCCCCCGCTCTCTCTCTCGCTCTCTCTCTCTACCGCGGCTGCTGCCGCAGCTGCTGCACGGCAGCAGTACGCCCTCCCTCTTTATCCTTCTCTCGCCTCGCCCCTCCCCTCTCTATTTCCTCTCCTCTCCTCCCCTCCATCACTCTTCCACACTCTCTCTCCTCTCTCTTTCACTCTCCTCCCTCGTTTTTTTTATATTAACCATTTTTCGGCGGTCTTAGATCACCGACTAATGTTTGTAAAAAAATTTAAACAATTCAATTCTCGACCAGCAAAGACCGCCGATAATGGCATAATCAATGACGAAAGGCCACAAGACCGCTGTGAAGCCCGTCGTTAATAACATTAACGGCAAGGCAATTGTTGGCGGTCCAGGGACCTTTATCAGCGATTTTGGACCGCCGGGAAAAATCATGTATTTTGTAGTGATGTCTAGCTTCATATCAGACCACCAATTTACTCTCCTTAAATCACGATACATCTTGGTACCTCCAGGATGAATTGAGTATCGTGACTAGTGAGCCTCCTCCAAAATCTCATTCTGAAATGTTTCATCATTGGAAATACAGAGTCGACATCTAAATCTGATCACTTTGTCTGTATGTACCAACCAATTCGGCTTCCTCTTATCTGCTACCAAAAGCTATAAATTCTGATATGATTTCTGCCCCTCTGAAATCCAATCAAGCAATGATGGTCTAGCTATAAGCGTACTGATCCTGACCCCACTCTTTAATTGAATGAATAAATCCTATTTAATCATCTCAATAAACCATAGGAATTAAATGTGAGAGTATTGGCTGAATTGGACTATTTTGTAATTTTGGAGAAATGGTGGGTCACTTATGTAATTTGATGAACTTTAGGAGATTTGGGCTTGGGCTCCAAAGGATGAGTTGCACTGGGCTATGGGCTGGTCGTATGGCTCATGTTGTAGAGGTAAGGACACTTTAGTAAATTCTACCTATTTGAAATCAATTTTGTGGGAGGGAAAGTTCCCACTAACACACCCACCTTCCTAATAGGATCGTGTGTGGGAAAACTGCCATCTTGGAAGTGCACGAACAAAAGAGAAAGGAGGGAAGAGAAGATCTTTTCTGCTTTTGCTGAAGAACGAAAAAGGAGAAAGAAGAAAAGAGAAGAAAGAGGAAAGGCTAGAGAAAAAGGTGATTTCCTTGCTGGAGATTTGCAGAAAAAGCTTGGAAAAGAGGTAGGGATCTTCCAGTGTTTCTTACGGTAGTTATTTTTGTAGAATTGTGATGATTCTCTAGGACTAAGCATCTAGATCTCTTAATTTTGCATGTTGATGTGTGATCAAACCATGCTTATGTGGATTGTTATTCTTTGATATGAATATATGAATTATATGCTTGAATCATGAAGTTTAGGTTGGATCTCACATGTAAATCCTAGTTTAAATCTTAGGTTTTTTTTTGTAATATGATGAATGGATGTATGATAATATAATCTATGTTTTGAGTGCACAAAAGTGTGAGGTTTAGGTTGTTTAATATTGGGCATGAAACCCTATGCAAATTCTGAAAATTCTAGGTTGAGAGGACCCTCGGCAGGTCGCTTGGCAGCTACCGAGCCGAGCTACCGAGACCCACCAACTCTCTGCCCAATCTACTAGAGCTCGATAGCTACCGAGCTCTGCTACCGAGAATCCATGACAGGTAGCTCGGTGCTACCAAGCTATCTACCAAGCCCTAATATGGTTCATTTTTGGTGGACACCTTGGATTTTGTGATATTTAACTGTGTGTGGTGTTGGTTTTTGTGCAAAATGTATGTGTAAGATTTTGTGCCACAAAATGTGTTACTTACCCTAGTTTACTTTATGCTATAGCTAAGTAAGGTATGCTATGAGGTTTAATAAGGTTTCCAGGGTGACATGACATGTTATAAAGTGTGATACACAATATTAGGATGAGTAAAGGTCAAGGCATGTGAGTTAGTTGAAACATGGTGTGTGTGGGTCCTATATAAGCCTATGAACTATGATATGTAACATGAACTGTGATATGTGACATGGATTGTGATGTATAATATGAATTGTGGTGTGTTGAGAATGACGTTAGATGGATTCACTGGAATAAATGTATTGAGAGTAACTCTAGATGAGTTTACTTGTGATTGTGTGGGGTTGGCTTTTCTGCCATGGGAATTATCCCCAAAAAGGAAAGATGGGGGTTTTTCTACCGTAGGTAGTATCCCCTAAAAGAAAATGGACAAAGTTCTACCGTGGAAATTATCCCCCAAAAGGAAAGAGGGTGGAATTATCTACCTTAGATCAAAATCCCCTAAAAGAAATGAATTGAGCACATTCTTGGGACAGAGTTTCCTAGAGGAAATATGGGATTGAAATTATAGTTAGGATTCTCCTAACATCCCTTGTATACATTGCATCATTCTATATCATCACATGCAGTTCATCGTACTTCATATTGCTTTGTATTCCTATTTGTGTGTGTATTGTTCATCATCTGTGTGTTCATAGTATCCATCTACATGTATTATAGTGATTGAAGTGTGACTGTGTTTGATTGTGATGGGATGTGTGATTATGGACTGAGTATGGAATGTTGTGTGATTATGGAGTGATATTGGTGTAGTGTGTGATTGTGGATTAAATTATGGGTAATGTGTGAAGTGCTACTTGAGTTACAGTGTAAATTGTGGTTATGATTGAATTGTGTTGTGTAAATGGTATGATGATTGAAAAGGAAATCTGTTACTGTTTAGAAGGTGTCATGAGAGTTAGTAGCCTTGGATGAGGATATGTATCATGACAGAGTTCATGAGTACATGGTATCTGTTCAGATAGTGTTTGGGTGTATTATGACAGAGTTCATGAATACATGGTACCTATTTAAATTGTGTTTTTATGTGTGGCATGAAAAAGTTCATGATGATAGTTATAATTACTTAAGATAAGCATGATTATGATTATGATGGTGTATATGTGAAAACAATGACATGATATAATGATGAACTGTGAATTGCATTATTAACATGACTCATGAAATGATTATGGAAATAACTGCTGCAGTTGCTTTGGATTTTTTCTACTAGGCCTCCAAGCTCATCCCTTATGTTGAAACAAGTGAACCATTGGAGTAAGGATGGGCTTGGACGGAAGGTTCCAAGCTAGATGGGATCTCGAGACTTTGTGGACATGTTACTTTGAACTTATTTTACTGTTTTTGTTTTGACCCCACGAGGGCAGGAATGTTGTAATCTTCTACTTTATGGTTGGATTTTATATTTGTAGGACCTAGTTAAATGTTTAAATTTTATGAGACTTTCGCTATATTTAGTATGCTTTGTTGAACCATGGGTTGATTAGGCTGCATTCACGGTTTGGATTCGAAGGTCATTCCCTTGATAATCCTCGAGATCATATATCTTGGATTCGGGGCGTGACAGATTGGTATCAGAGCTCTAGGTTTAAGTTATCTAGTGTTACGCCCCAGATCCCGTGGCACGAATCCCTATGCGGGCGGCACGAATCACATGGCTTAACCTTCGGGTTCCACAAATGGAACGCGGATCGCTATCAAACCACAAGCAATAAAAAGTAAAACAATACCTTTTTTGAAATCAATTGTCAATGACTTTAGCTGAGTCATGACTTACAAAGCCAATTAACCAAAATAAATCAAGTACTGCTATTACAACACATAGCTCACACAGGAGCACAAATCTATAAACAAAATAAAAATAAAATAAGCATAACAGCATGCAGCTCATCAAGGCTCACTATCATTCCTCCAATACTGCAGCATGAGTAAGTTGCATGAGCTTTGAATGCCCAGTAAGTAAATCATACAGTCATCCATCTCCATATGATATCACAACAATCAAGTAACAATTAGCAATTACGGCAAGAAATATAATACGAGTAAACATAATCATTTTACATTATGAGATGAAATGAAATGAATGGATCAGACAGATGTCCTAATGTATGCTCAAATCAAGAGAACACAATGAATATGAGATGCAATGTATGTGCTAGGTTTTATAGCCTGTAAAGTGCCCCTCATGTCGCACCCCAAATCCAAACCAAGTTTGGGACATAGGTCATCAGGAGCAGCGGGATGCCCCCTCTTTGTTCCGGGCGCTAACCCTTGGTACAAAGGCCACCATGTTTGCTAGTTTAGAGTGTAATGCTCAAGGAATTCCACCAAATGCTAGTTTAGAGTATAATACTTAAGGAATTCCACCCTTCAACCAATACCACCTACCAGGCCCACTTAACAGTCACACAACCTATCATGATATGCATTATTAAATTAGGAACCAAAGGATAGTCATCCACGAAAACTATCCACGAGCCCATGCATGCGGATAAGCCGATAGGAAGCCATCATAAGATTCCCAAGTGATCACACAAACAACCAATTCCAAAACAGAGTATTCCAAGTCAAAGGTCAAGTCCAAGGGGTGATTGATGGTTACCAACTATCATGGAACCTCAAATTGATAATCCAAATCAATCTTGAGTCTGAAACCAAATCCCAAATCCAATGGGAAACCAAACACATCAATCCCGAAACCAATCCGAGGTCTGTTCCACATCTGGGTCTCATCGACAAGGTTGTCAGTGTACCGGTACCTGCCAGTGGGGCTAAATACTCATGAAATGGGTCCCTGTCGGTAGGCCCACCTGTGTAACGGTGGTGCCTACTGATGGTAGCACCCTGCACCACAGTACATCAATAGGTCCACCGGTGTGCCGGTGCCTACCGATTGTCTAAATAACCCTAAAAACAAGTCCCCGTCGGTAACAAATCTGGGTGATTTCCAGATTTCTGGAAAACACACTAAAGTCCACAAATTCAATTCACTTCGATTCTAAAGGCCAACTAACATCAAAACAATGATGATACACATCGAAAACCATTTTATAAACCATTTTTCACACACCAATAAGATCATATCCATTCAAATCAGAAAATCCACAAAAGCATGCATAAAATCGTTACCTTAACTAATGATGATTCCATAAGAAGATTATACAGCAGATTACAATTACCTGATTGTATTATTGGTGATGTTGCAAGAGCTCCTTCTTCCTCTTCTCTTCCTTTCTTCTTCTTCCTCTAGGCTACAAGAAAAATTCAAATATGGATGACATCTTAGTATATTCGACATCTGAGGAGGAGCACGATGAGCACCTCAGAGTTGTGTTGCAGACATTGCATGATCACCAACTGTACGCCAAGCTAGAGATATTTGAATTTGTCTTGTAGCCTACAGGAAGACGGGCTACTGTTGAGGGTTCTTCCTCTAGAGCTGGGGATGAGGTTGACCCGCAGCTTGCAGGTGTCTACCAAATCTTGGGAGATATGGCCTCCATGCAACGGGATCAGATACAACGTCAGGCTATGGCTGACCAGAGGAGAGACCAAGGGTTTGTTATCTGGTGGCTGGAATGATTCAAGAAATTGACTCCACCGATGTATGAGGGACTGAGCGAACCACATCTTTCTTAGGATTGATTACTGGATGTGAAGAGGATCTTCAAGACGATGGGATGCCTCGACGATCCGCGGTTATCCTTGTCCACCTTTATGCTTAAAGGTGAAGCTCTTCACTGGTTGGATATGGTGGAGAGGAACCAAGTGACGACGATGACTTGGGAGCAGTTCAAGACTCAGTTCTTTGGCACCTACTTTCCCAGCAGTTATCGGAGGAAAATGGCAACGGATTTCATGCGACCAGAGCAGGGCTCACACTCTGTAGACCAGTACGAGGTGAAGTTTGCTATGATATCGAAGTATGCACCTCACAGGATAGTAGAAGAGGCAGACAAGACGGCGAAGTTCGAGGAGGGCTTACGACCAGCCATACGGTCCAGGGTAGTGCCGCAGAAACTCAAATCTTACGCCAAGGTTCTCGAGTGTGCCCGAAACATTGAGCGAGACATGGACAGAGCTACAGTGCAGTTGAATTTGTCTAGGGTACAGAGAGTTGTGTTGCAGACATTGCATGTCCTCTTGGCTACATGCATCCGATGACGGAGCTGAGAGATATTGTACAAACAATAGGCAGCATCTGTCATTGTCCGCACATCAACAGTGATAATGTAGTTTACCGGATATTGACCCGGTGAATGTTTAGTGAACCGGAAAGACCCAATTGGGCGGTGTACTGTTGCAATGGGAAACGTGCCTATGGGCTATGTGTTTATGAGATGGGCTATGTGCCTATGTGTTGGGTTGTGGGCCTAATTGTGGGCTTTAAGCCTGTTGTGAGAAATATGTGATTCTTGTGAGATACCCGACCCATACCCAAAAGCCTATGAGACTAGACCAATTGAATCGAGACTAGA
>JAUPMG010160681.1:0-10816 GCA_031762675.1 Pachysandra terminalis | reverse complement strand
TTCAAGAATAAAACGAAAATCAAAGGAAGAATGAAGGTATACGGGGTACTTACCTATCAGAAATAGCAACCAATTCCCCTATATCTTTCTTCACCGATTTCTCAGAAAAAAAAACAGCAATGGGAATTCCTTCTTCTCTCTTCTGCCTTCTACAGCAACAACAATCGAGGAATGAGGATGAGGGTCAAGAGCCCTCAATCCCCCTTCTACTCCCTCTCTCTTCCACGCCTTCCGGCAATTTCGTTCACGCACTGTGCGTGGACGAATTCAAACCAAAACAGAATTCTAAAATTTACAAATAATAACCCACATAACCTACTTAATTATACTTAAACCCATATATTAAAAATAAATCATTTAAATGAATTCCTATATCTAATTAAGCACAAAATACGCACATGTACGCTTAATTAATCACATAAAAATTAAATTAAATGGGCGAAATACGATTAGGGAGTTTAGTTCATTACAGAATGCAACTCCCCAGCTGATCTCTTGGCTGGTATGTACAGTACCCTCAATGATATTAAGATTTGGATATTTGAGGAGCTTCCCGAGAATGTGAGTAGTTTGCAAAATGATGCTATGGGGAAGTGGTACAGGTGCGTTGGCTAAACTTAGGTGTGTGAGTCTGGATGTATGGGTGTCTGTGCTAAAATTGTGTGTGTGTGGGTGTGAGTGGGTGTGTACTGTTTCTAGGTGTGTGTATTCTTTTAGTATTTACTGCAAATCAGATGGATAGGGACCTTGGTGAGGGTGGTGAGGGGTGTGTGTTTCCCTTGGTGGTGATGACTATATTTCTCTTCTCTTGGGAGCTCTTATTCTTGGTGAGGGTGGTGAAGGGTGTGGGACTGTTGGGAGAGTAGTTCTTCCCTTTTGGCTTCTTTGGCTACTTATCTGTTTCAGGTGTTTTTACTGATGGGTGTTATGTTCTATTGTTGGCTGCTTCTCGTGTGTTGTTACTTGGGGGGTACGTGTTGTGCTGCTTTTATTGATGGAAAGGTTCATCCTGAAGTATAGAAGCTAGTTGCCTTGTTCCTATTTGTTGCTGCTGCCTAGAACCCTGCTGATCTAATGACTTTGTCTGTGGGTGGTGATGGGTTGGTGAGGGTGGTGAGGGGTGTGTGCTTACTGTAGCATGGTGTGTGCATTACCTTTGTCTGGGGAGGGTGATAAGGGGTGTGAGCTGAAGGTGCGATGCTTAGATCTTAGGCTTGCGGTTGTTGGCCCATCAGTGGGTGACAAATTTGTTGTCTAGTTTGTTTGGCCTATACTTTGTTCAAATTTATATGAGCTTGTACTACGGCTTCTCTTCTTTCTTTTTTTTTTATAAAATCCGGGATTTACAATTTCCATAAAAAACAAAAGCCAAATTAAATTAATTTGGTTTTTTGTTTTCTAAACCATAACCAAACCAAAATGAGAAAAACCCAAGCCAAACCGAATTTTTTTGATTTGGTTCATTCTGTTTTCGATTTAAACCGAACCAATTGGCACCCCCTACTTGAGATGCCTGTCTTGTTGGATAATAAATAGCAACGGTAGATATAAAGGGACCTCGGCCCCTCTCTATTATTTATTTGTTGTTTTAACTCGCTAAAATTGCACGAATGAAAACATGGAAGGAGTTACATTACTTGTTAAATATGAGAAAAGGTAAGGGTGAAGAAAAGTTACACCACCAACTGAGCCGTCGGCTCAAAATGGAGCGCTAGATGCAAATCGAAGCTGTAAATGGGTCCTTTTACAGTTAAAAACTGAGTCGGACAATGAGCTTCGTTTTGTATTTTTCTCACTTTTCATTAATTTCCTTTCCTGCTTTAGTTTTTAATTTTAAAGTATATTTATCTACTTTGGCGGGAAATAGCTGTCAAGTAGTTTCGGAATTCGGGGTAGGCAGTTTTTCTGATTGGTGGGACCCCTCTCTTCTTTGTCTGCCTCCCATCCCTCTCATCTTCCTACCATCTTCTTTTGAAAAGTTTCGTAAGACCTACACAAATCCCTGAGACCGTGCGCCAAAAAGTCCACGAGCGAAGGATTTAGTCCTTGGTTCGGTGGACCCACGCGCTTTGCTCTTGTCAGTTTCTCTATCCTCAACTGCTTTCGTACTCTTATCAAAAAAAAAAAAACTGCTTTCGTATTATCAAATTATCCTTATATTTTCATATAGTTCTATTTTCTTTCTTGAGAATTATTATGAGTGTCAAATATGTTCATGTAGCGAAAATGACTGCCCCATTCCCACACCATGTCATCCGCATCGTATCACCACGGTTGTCTCGAGAAGTCCTGAACGACTTTAATTCATCTAGGAGGGGTGCTTCCCAGGGTTTTAAGTCACGAGATCTTGGATTGGATCGGTCTTAGTCGATTTCAATCTAGATCTGTCTCGGTCAATTTCGATCTGGATCGGTCTTGATCAATTCCGATCGGGATCGGTGATACTGGCTGGTACTGACCAATCAAAAAGTTGGATCATCCTCTTAAAAAAAGAAAGAAAAAAAATTGGATTGGCTATACCGGTCACTGGAACGGCAATACCGGTCGCCGGATCGGAGATATCGATCCCTAGACTGTCTGTACCGGTCAGGACTAGGCTAATACCTGTTGGATCATTCGTTTTATAAATTAAAGAAACAAAAACAAGAAAAACCTTTGGATTAGTTCGATCTAGTCACTGAACCAATCTGGATCGACCGGTCCGAATCGGTATCGGTTGGACTGGTCCGATCCAAAGCCACTTGATACAATAGTTGTATTGTGGCTTGGAATTGACGTGTCATGGTCGATCCTGGTATGGACCGGCTGATCCGGATCGAATCAGTCCAATCCTTAAAACCATGGTGGTTCCTATAGAAGCATAAGCAAAGGTGTATGGATTGGTAGGTTCGGCTATGAATAGTTTGGAGAGAATGGGATTCCTTCAGAGTAATATTTGGGTAATGTCTTAGATTATCATACACCACTAAGCTAAATCTATATTATTATTATTAAATGCAAAAGTTATTTTTAGGTATTTTTTCGTTACACTTTTTTGTTTTACTAAATACCTTTATTCTATTCTAACAAGTTACTTCTATTTTTGAATATCATACTCTAATATTTATCATAATTAGATAAATATCTCACAATTTTAATATCCTTTTTTATACTTATCATAATTATATAAGTATCTCAGAATTCCTTTTGGGATGTTGCTCTTTCTTGGTACTTCTGTCATGGTAGGATGGCTGCTTCTGATTGGTTTTGCTGAGTGCAAGATCTATGGTGGCTGTTGTGTTCTGCTTGCTCTTGCTACTGCTAGTTCTGGTGCTGCTATGCTACAGTTGTTCTGGTGTGTCCATGTTGCTGCTGCCTGCTGCCCTACTTGCTCATGCTTTGGGCTAGCTATTCTACTGCTACCCGTTTATGCCTTTTTCTCTTGTTGCTCTTGGTTGACTGGCTATGGCTTGTGGTTGCTGCTTCTCCTTTGCTTGCATTTTGGCGTATCTTTGGTGTGCCTGTTGGTATTTTCCTTTTGGTTGTTTGGTCCTGTTGGACTAGACTTGTATGAACCGTGTAATGCTGATTTTGCTTTTATTTATAATCCGGAATTTATCAGTTCCAAAAAAAATAAAAAGTTTGTATCTTCTCATACTTATTATAATTAGATTAATTATTATAAGATAAGATATAATAACTCTAATTGTTGGCTTAAATTTCAGATATAAAGTAAAAGATGTCAAAAATAGGAAAAAAAAATATTCAAAATAAGAGATAGCACACGTGCGGGAGCATACCTCTCATCACAAAAAAGATTCATTTAGACTCTTTCATGAATATATCTACAAGATATATTCTATTATCATAAATTAAAATCCAAATTTACATTAAAACGACAATATATAAAATACCCTTGATATTATTTATTTATTGTTAATAAGAGAGATAATCAAGATAAAATATTTTTATATTATCTCTAATTAAATGTAATATTATATTTTTTATTAACTAATATCCTAATGTATAATTTCATAAATTACTAATTACATAAAGTTAACTTATCCTATTACTTCGATAAGGGTATTTTATAACTAATTAGAATTCATGGGATTCATGACTAAGTAGAATCTTAATTTAATTTTATACTTAGAATATTAATTTTTATAATTAATTAGAATCTTGATTTTTATAATTAATTATAATATTAATTTTTATAATTAGTTAGTGAAAGTTGTAGACGACTCGGATCATGTACCTCGATGCACATGAACCCGAATCTGTAGCAAAAAATCTACATCGAACCGGAAAACGTCCCACGTCAAAATATGTGATTACTAGAACCATATACAATAAAGCTACACTCAAACGACCAAATCTTTGTATGGGAATCTCAATAGCAAAACAGATCTCTAGACGAAGAAGTGATGAAAACAGAAGAGAGATTCTCTAAGTTGGAATCTCACCAAAACGTAGACTACTTATTTGGGTAAGAAGGAGGAGTCTTCTATATATAGAAGACTCAAATCAACTCCATCTAAGACTCAATGTCCTAATTCTATTAGGAGAGAGTTATCCACATCTAAACTTCTAAACAAGCATGGACCTCCCATTAAGTGGGGACCCGAATCATCCCAAATGGGTCGGGCCAACCGGTCGACCCATCACTTAAATCCAACATTTCCCACTTGTCCATAGTGGGCACTAAGTGTGCATCTCTCTTATGTACATTTTATCTTCCTATCATGGATGATAATCATACAAGTCATTGAGTGTGTGATCGACGAGCACGAAGTAATGGACAAGAAACTCCCTATCAAGTTCCATAAAACTGACATTGAGATACACTCTCAAAAATCTCTCCTATGCCCCAGACTCATTTGGCCTCATAGGACTGAGTATTTCTAATCCCTCAAGAGCACAAGCTCAGATCTCTATACTCAACCACTAGATTCATGATAATCATCTCAATTAAAATAATTCATATAGTCTACACACACACACACACACACACACATATCAGATAGATATAAGTAAAAGATGAGAAACATAAAATGATAATTTTAAAACATGAGAACATGTCTCTATGAATCGCATCTCTCTAACTGTGATGGCAAATAGCCTTTCCTAAGCCTCATGTCATTTAGCTTCGACCTAACTGCTTTTTCAAACAAACCCTTGCTAGACCATATGATGCATGGCCAAAGAAAAGTAAGCTAGAGTAGTGATCATCATATCTAACTTCACAACATGATCAAACGTAATAAGGGGATAAGTCGATCCAATATAGATTATCCAAATCTCACACAGCAAGGAAATAGGGATCTATTCGCTTGCTCTCAAAAGAAACGTTGCTAATAGCAAATGTGGTATGCAACACATGCTACGGTAGAGCTATGGGCCCAGCCAAGGATATGTCAACCTCTAATACCATACGGATCTTAGTCTAGTCATAATTTATACGCCAAACCTGAGCTCCTTAATCCAAGTCATAATTCTCAAGTGTCTTGATTAAGGTCTCACATTCAGCTTTTTCATGTTATATACAATTCCCTAAGGAATCGCATCGTGACTCTCCTAGGGCGAAATATAACTCATAGAGTCCTCTAAATTCTCCCAATGTCATAAGTTATCTTAATGTCTCATCCTGCTCGCAATGCATGCACCAAGGCTGGTTGCTATGTGTGAAGCCAATCACTAACCTAGAGACATATCCTCACAATATCAAGGTAATGTGTCTCTAAATTGTGCATGTAATACCCAATCTCATGCCTCATGAAAAGATAAATTCTATTAAATTCTTATGCATGAAATAAAAGTAATATGAGATTTGTACATAACAAAAGTGAATAAAACTGTACCACCTAACACAAATCACAATCTATGCAATCCCATCTTTGTGACATGAACTTTAAAAGCTTGTTTAACTATAGGTTTAGTCATGTGATTATCTATCATCTGCTGAGTAGGGACATCTCCATGTCCAACTCTTTCTCTCATGTAATGATAGCGAATGTCGACGTGTTTCTGTAAGGATCTGAACCATTAACCTTAACTAAATTTGATTAGTAACTAAGCTCAATTTAAAAATATTTAAATTAGGTCCACAAATAGACTAAGTTGATGCCCATTAGATCCCTGACCCCAGAAAGTTAGGGTAGTTAAGAAATTGAATTAATTTAGGTGGCCACTCTGAATGGCCAGCTGAAAACTTAGAGATTAATTAATATTTAAAGAATTAAATAAGTTAATTAATTACATTCGTCGACTTTCGAGATCCACCTCAGACCCATCGACAAAAGCCCTCTAACAGAGCCTGCATAGGTGGCCAGTCGGAAAATATAGAATCAGAAACCCTGTTTTGCCCTTGGTGCTGTCACTATTCACAACTTGGCTATAAATAGAACACTTAGCTCATAAAACCCATTTCTTCTTCTCTTCTTTCATTCTCTTGGGGTTTTGGAGCAAATGAGGAGCAAATGGAGAGCATCCAAGTCCCAGATGCGCTACGAATCAACCTCGACCTACTCCGGCAACACCCCAAGTTGAGTAACCTCCCTTGAATGTGCTGTTTGGTTGTGTTTTGGTTTTTTGACCTAGGAGAAGGGTTGCTTTCTTCATACCCACCTTCTTCTAGGGATTTAGACCATTTTTATTGATGCATGTGGAACCCTAAACACCAGACCACCTTATTTGATCTTGCATGTGGAAAAACCCAACCCTAAGTGGAGAGAAAAAGGGGAAAAACTCCAAATCTCCATTGTAGACCAAATGAAAATGGATTTTGACGAAAATCAAACCTTCCTGGGAGTAAAACCAAGCTCCCAGTAAAATTTCAGCCTCATTGGCCCGTTCCCCAACTTCGGCGCACTGAAGAGGTTGCCGAATCTCAGAGGTCAAATATGGCTCTCGGGAATGGTCGCCGAAGGAATTTAAGCACACCAAAGAGGTCGCCGAAACCCCTTTAGGCAAGCCTAAGAGGTCGCCAAAATATATAAGTGACAATGCCAAGTTGACTTCTCGTCTATGGAGACTCTTTTGGACCAAACCCCAAGGTGCCAATTCGTTTGGCACACTTTATCTCATTTAGGCACGTCGAACGGTTGGCGAAGACCTCATCGAGCCACTCATCTGGTCCAAATGGAGTGATTCCAATGGGAGCGCATGTATCTTGAATAGTTACACGTGTTTTGCCTATTTTTGGACCAGTTAGACCTCTCATGTAAAAGCCGTCCCCTCAACCCGGAAATTTAGATTTCTTAGTTTGGCCAAGCAATAGAGGATTTCGGGGAAATGAGCAAGCATGGACCTAAAACCCTAGTAATACACGTGTTGAGATGCAAATGGAAGATATGATGTTTTACTTATTAAATTTTGAGTTTAGGCATATTGAGATGCTCATGATAAATATTCTATGGAAATGCAATTGGTTTAGGCACTCGGATGCCTCGCACGTATTTATATGATGAATTGGATCATGTTGATGACTCCATTGGATATTGTTGATGAGGAGTTTGGTGCTGGTGTGCCCAACTTGCCTTATTTTTTACTGTAGAATGATATTACATTTAGATTTCGGTTCGTAGTATATAGAGAAGTATGTAGGTAGAATTAGATCTATTGTATATATATTCTTAGTAAGTTAGGTTATATGATTTATATTATGTAGTAGGTTAGATTATATGTTCTATATTAATTAGTAAGTTAGGTTATGTACTTTATCTTTCTTAGTAAGTTAGTTATGGGACTGTGCCCATATGATTGATTGTCTGAATATATGCCTATGAGATCTTGTCTGATGCATTAAATAAAGGATTTGAATTGACTATTGCGTATGGACTTTTCGTCTACGATAGCCTGGTCTAATACCCCTCATGACACCATGGGTTTAGTCTGACACTTGGGATGTTGACTTGATAACCATTTAGTCTTACGAGATGACCCTATGATTGGACCCAAGTTAAGAGCGAACCCACATAGGTAGCCTCGTCAGTCTTGAGGAATGACGTTTACCCAAGGATCCGCACGTTGGTGTAAGTTTGGAAGATGGTATGCTATCCCAAGGATCCGCACGTTGGTGTAAGCTTGGGAGTCAGCGAGGCCATATATATATATATATATATATATATATATGTACCTTTTGTTGGGTTGTGAAGATGTATGAATCCATGAGGGATACCGCAGGTGGCTGCAAGTCTTGGCTGAATGGCCTGTGATTAAAAATAAGTGGGGGGATTGTGCCTCCTAAGTTGAAAACCCTTAAAACTATGCTGTACACATGGAATGGTCCTATCCCTTAGTCCGTGCATACGGGAGATGCATTCAGGTTGCAGGGACATCCTAGGGCGCATTCAGGTTGCTGGGACACCCTGGATAGAGATCGAGATCACGTGGGATCATACGATATTTCACCTCTTAGACAGCGTAGCATTTCTCTTGCATTGGATATTCTGTGTTGATATCATTGTCAGAGCCACTTGTATGAAACACTTAGCTAATTCTCATACTTAAAATCTATGTATGTAGTTGTAGGATCACAGACCACTGAGTAATACTCCGTGAGGATGGGAGAGAACTTATTATTATTGTTTGCCATAATTGTACACCACTTGCACGTATTATGCTTATTACACAATTGTACACGTCTGCACTTTTCTTAAATACTGGAACATGAGTGAATACACTTCATCGAAGGTTTACTCATCCAGGCTTCCAGTTTATGGATGTTGTTTAATATTTTTGGTTACAGGAGCTTAGTCGCGACACGAGAAGACTTGAATTGGGTAGCATGCTCTGGTAGAATACTTGGTATAGTTTAGGAGTAGATTTTACTTCATTTAGACTTGCTGGATTAGCATATCTGTAATAGTTACTTATATCTTACTAGAACTGTCTAGTCTTCCGCTTATGTTTGACCATGTTGATCCACCTCCAAAGCGATATGGGGTGAAGGTCACAATTTAATCCGGAAATTTTAAATTTTTGGGTTGGTTCGTGATAGTTTCGTCCTGCCATGGTATTTGGGTTCCTTGGCGTAGGCCAATGCTGCAATGCTATCACTATAGATGGTGATCGGCCCTATGCTAGCTCTGAAGACTCCAAGATCCAATAGGAATCGCCATAACCATACGACCTCCTGGATGGCTGCGCAACAAGCTATGTACTTTGACTCCATAATGGACAATACGACGCAGACTTGTTTCTTGCTACTCCAAGAGATGGCCCCGTCATCTTGCAAGAATGTCTATCCTGACATAAACTCTCGACCGTCTAGATCACCTATCCAGTCTACATCAGAGTAGCCTTTGTAAGAACTTGAAAAATATGGACTAGAAAAGAGTTTTAAAATAGGGTAAATTGGTAATTTAACAAGGCCATAATTCAAACTAACCTAAAGATTAAGTAAACATATGTTCACATTTAAAATATAAAGACTTAATGTAATTATTTAATTACTTAGGCACTAGTAAACTAATTGGGCTTATTGACTTAAGTTAGGCTTAAGTAACTTACCATGGGATTTAGTAATTAACTTAATGAGCTTAAGTAGATCCCTTAAGGCCCAAAAGAATTAAAACCTAATTAATTAATGTCTAATTTCGTGTATAATTAATAAATAAATTCAAAATACAAGTTATAGTCTTATAGAAGTCTAGATAACTGAAAATAGCAGTTAGTAATTCTAATACAAATTTAACTCCTAAATTATTATAAAAATAAGTTAATTATGTAAATTGAACCTAATGAATCAAGACAAATTCGTGGGAAATCCTAGGAAGGATTAGAAGAAGGCCTAAACCCAGAAAATAGAAGATGCAAATAGCAAGAAGAAGAACTACAACAAAATATGTGTCTTGTGTATTTTCTTCTAGCCTTATGTAATGCCATGGTGGAAATCAAATGTGTGTTAGTCAAACCTCTTCCACATGTTTCTATAATTAAAACCTAGAAAACTAGACCATTGAATTGAAGGTATAAGTTTAATCTCGAAGAATTAGTCATTAAACCAGAAAATAGGGATCTTGAATCCCAAGAAAGATAATTGATCAAATGTAAAAGAGGTTATGATGGTAGAAACCAAATTCGAAGCTTAGTAACAGTCTAGAGACCCTTTGGCATAAGTCCCAAATTAATTTAGCCAAAAACACCTTGTCGGTTGACTCTCGATCGACCGACAGCCCAACCGACACACAGACCTGCACAGGCTTTCTCTCGGGCTAGCCAACCGACACCTCTCATCGACCGAGGCACCCACCTTTGTTGAGAGTTTATATATTTAATCTAATTATTCCTAAAATAGATCACCTATAAAATTTTATGAGAATTGGCACACTTCCCAAAATCCCGGTCGACCTATACTCGACCCACACTCGACGGACAACCAAGATTTGGTATTTTCTTCACTTTTATTATTTAGAAACCTGTATAATGTTGATACCGGTATATAAGATGCGTTTTTAGATACTGAGAGTGAAATTTAAATGTTTTGACTTCCTATCTCTAAATTTTTGACCGATTGAAACCATAATCCTAGTATGATATATTCCAAGACCTGAAGGGACTGACTCCTATAACTATTTTAAAGGTTAACTTAGCTTAATGTAATGATGCCGGATTAAGAAATAGGATATATATGCAAGTTTGATAACTCTTGGTGATTGTATGTGTATTTAGTGACCTTATTTGTGAACATGTGTGAATAGCGTAATTTCTGTTAACAATTTGTGTGTATGGAAACCTTAACATCTTAATGAATTAAGACATTATATGTGATAAGTGTGTAACACTTGCACTTTTGGACTTATTATTGATGCTTATTAGTCTTAGAGATATATTT
>JAUPMG010160670.1:0-10816 GCA_031762675.1 Pachysandra terminalis | reverse complement strand
GGACATTGATGGTCTAAACATCTATGACATCCTTGAACCCTGCTACCACGGCTCAGAAATAAGAGAGGGTGCAAGTGTTAATGGCAGGTTACCATTTAGCTTCAGGCAATTAGGCGAGACTCAGAGACCTCTTCCGGTGAGGAAAAGGATGTTCGGTCGTTCTTGGCCTTTTAGAGCTCCAGTAAGAGATGGAATAGTTCCAACTTGGCCACAGCTCATGAATACCCTGTTTGTTCCATGCACTGTAAGTTTCTCAAATCAATATTTTATTGAAGTTTGTACATATTGTATTTTTTGCATTGGCTTGGATATATTGGACATGAACACTGATGGAATTTTTAACTTCTTCAACTAGTGCAATTGAGGAAGGATGAGATAGAATTAATGGTTACATCTTGCAGAATTATTTTCTGTTGAAACCACAGAATAGCACTTGAGTTGATATGGAAATACATGTTTCAGAATATCACTCATAATTCATCCATCACAATTTTCTATATATAAAATATTCATCTTCCTCTTTCTTCAACTCGGATCTTTGTCTTTGAAAACACATATATCTATTAATTGCATGAGAAGGTTTGTTCTTTCAAGTGTTTAAAATGCAAAATTATTTAAAATAGGGCTGGATTGGTATAAGCAAATTAACTTCTGAAATATTTATTTATTTAATTTATTTTTCTAAAATTTATGTAGTTTGACAAAGTTCTACATTCTTGAAATCTTTCAGTAAGTTTATCTGCTATTGAATAATCTTGCTGATTAAAAGTAGTTATTTTCATAAAAAATATATATTATTTGATTTAAGTTGTTTTTTCCTATCTAGATTTTTCCTATACATGAACTCTTATGAATGACTGAAATTGTAGAGCGATGAAGTTGCAACTTTGTGGCTGAACAACGAAGCAGTTCGGAAGGCAATCCATGCTGAACAGGTATAATTAATTTGCAAAAAAATATTTATTTGTTTCATTTTCGTTACTGAAATTGGGAAACAGTGTTCTGATCTCTCTTCCTATTTATTAAATATATTCATTAGGAAAGCACAGTGGGCGCTTGGGAGTTGTGTACGGAGAAAATCACATTTTATCATAATGCTGGAAGCATGATTCAGTACCACAAGAACCTCACTGCCAAGGGATATCGAGCACTTGTATTCAGGTAACACATCCATTTCCGGATGTTATTAAATTATTTCATCTTTACATAAATGGGATTTCTTTACCTAAATTTGATTGTTGTTTGTCAGAGTTCTTTGCTAATCTACATTAGCACTTAAGGATCTTGTTCCTTTTATTATTTTCTTTGACCTTCGATGGATTATATGTTGTACATTTAAAGATCATTATGCTTTATTCTGGAATCACCATAGACATCATGAAGGATATTCCTGAGTTTGGTATGAATTTCTAGTTAATTTATCTTCTTTGGTCCAATCTAACTTGTTCATCTTACTGGCAGCGGGGATCATGATATGTGTGTTCCATACACCGGGTCTCAAGCATGGACTAGATCGCTTGGATATGAGGTCGTGGATGAATGGAGACCCTGGATTTCCAAAAATCAAGTTGCTGGGTACATCAAACCATCCTACTTTAATCAACATTGGGCTTGTTCTTATAAATTATGAAAGAACGCAAAACTTTTAATATATTTACCACACAAATTGGAATGAGGAATGTTTACTTAAACTAACTTTTCTTCATTCAATACACCACTCTGATTTGAAATTTTATGACTAACCCTATTGCAGGTACACACAAGGCTATGCATTCAACCTCACCTTTCTCACCGTAAAGGTCTGTACATGTCACCTCCTTAATTTATTTTCTTTTGATCCATATCAGACATAATCAAAGTACTTTCCTTGCTTTTTATTTCATTGAAAAATGCATATTCCTACAATCTGCAATGAGTGACACTAAAATCCAGTTGAAAGGATGAACTACTACATGTTGATGAATGAGCGCGTGTGCGCATTATAATCAGGATACTTGATTTGAACTTTCTAGATGTGTTAAGATTGCATTTTAGTTAAACTCATAGTGTTTAAGTAAAAAAGAAAATAAAAAAAGAGAGATCAATGGGTTTGTTCAATTTTCAATTATGGTTCTCAATGTTTTACAAACTGGACCATGAGTTGAGTGGGTGATAACTTGGTTCGGTTTAATCCAGTTCGACAGATGGTACAAACCGAGAGAACTGGGAAACCTTATGAACATAGTTAACTGAAGAAAAACAGAGAAAATCCAAGATTTTCGGTTCCATCTGGTTCATGCCTTTTTTTTTTTTTTTTTTTAAATCGGTTTTCATCAGTTTGTATTGGTTTGATGATCTGGTTCATACAGGTTTTAAAATCAAACAAAACTAAGATTTGAACGGAACCATTGAGGTGTCCGCCGGTGACCGGTTTGACCAGTCAGTCCAGTCTCTTTTTGAAAATCATTGGTTATTCTGTTATTATTATTTCTTATTTCTCTGTTCTGCATTCTAATTTCTTTATCTTGGTGCAGGGATCTGGACATACTGTCCCTGAATACAAGCCACAAGAGGCATTAGACTTCTATAGCCGTTGGTTGGCAGGGAAGGCAATATGAAAGAAATGCAACATTTATGATTGGAATTGGAGGAATATAGATAGTGCATTGTTGCCAACCTCATGAGTCTTGTTCTTCATTTTTCTTTTATCTTTTTATATTGAATAAAGCATCATTATATTAGAATAAATAAAGGATTATATCACCAACCTTCTTGTTTCGATTTGTCATCGTCCACATCAGCCAATGTTATTCGAATACAAGAACATTTTGAAGAACCATATAAGGTGATATACATTGTTGTGCCGTTCTCTAACAGCTTGAGCTTTTAGAGTAATTGGTGTTTGACACTCCCTTTGCCTGTCATGAAGAAGCTTATAAGCTAATACATTTGACGTGGTTTCACTTTGGAAAAGCTAAACAGCAGGTTTCGTGGTTTCTTTCACCTTTAGGAAAGATTTTGACTGACTTTGAGATGGACAGGATTTGATTGCAAGGATCAGATCAAAGTAAGGATGGTAATGGGCCAGGCATGGACGGCCCATGCTGGGCTTGCACACTAATATGACAGCTCTCATATGTGCCCAAGCCTGCTATTGGGCCGAGCCAGGCTTTCATTTGCTTTGCTCAAGCCTAGTTCGTAATTTGACTAGATTGGGCTAGGCTTGATTAATTCCAGTCATGAGCCAATATATCTTGCTCAAGCCCGCGCAGATATTGAGCCCAACCTGAACAGGCCAGATGGGCCGCTGGGCCCATCTCTACCCCTATGTTCAAATTATAGGTTTCCATTCAGTTGATAAAGAAGAAGAGAGAGAAAAATCCCCCAAAACAAACCTACCTTCTCTAATCCTACTCCACAGGCCTAGACATTTACAGCAAAATGGTTAGTCACAAGTTGGTGTTTAGTGTATGGTCCCAATCCATGAACAAAGTACTTAAGGGCGTGTTTGCTTTTGCTTTTTTGGATTACAAAAGTGATTCTTGAGCTTAAGAGTATTTTAGCCACAAACATACAATTATTTGATAAACAATTGTAAAAAGCAGTTCCAAAATGAAGCGCTGCATTGGAACGTTGATTCCATTGAAGCTGTTGATTACCTGCTTCCCCAAATTGATTTTGCAGAAATTAATTTCATCATTGATTAACATTTTAATTGAATCTATTTTATCCACATGCAATTTCATAATACCCATCTTGTCGTTTCTTACTTATTTGATGTAAAAGCACTTCTTAAATAAGCATTTATCAAACACTATCTTCTCAATTGATGAAGGAATTGCTTATCCTGTGAGGAAGTGCCCTAATTTTTTTTCCATGCCTAACATTTAAGTGAGACTTGATCCCACTATTTTTTATTTACTTTATACAGTAAATTATATCAGCACCCCCTGAGGTTTGACATATGATGTAGGGTGAAGAAGAAAGGCGTTGATGAATCTGGCCACAAAACACACAACCTTCTAGAGTGTTAGGATTTTAGACAAAACCTTGGAACAATATGAATAAAAGAAAAAAGCTTCTCAATTCAATTTCATAAAATTTTTCTAAAACTGGTTATAACTTTCTCATAACATTTATTTATAAGAAAAGAAAAACAATCCTAATAAAAACATGAAACTAATACAAAACAATCCTAAAAGAAATAGAAAACTACGTAAAACCAATATTAAAAGAAATAGAAAGCTGCTAAAAAACAATAATAAAAGAAATAGGGAGCTACTAAAAAGCAATCCTAAAAAACTTAAGAAACTACTAAAAACAACCTTAAATGAATTAGGAAAACAAAAGTTACTAAAACGGATAAAAGACTTTGGAGGTTGCTTAGAGTTTCTAAACGACCTTAAACGGTCAACATGTAATTCACATCACGACATAGCTATGTGTCTTGTAGATCTCGTCGAGGGCTTTCCAAAATGTTATTATAAGCCCAATTTTGACACCAGAGCCGAAATTATGCTCGTTTGAAGTCACGATGCATCTTATTTCGATCCAACACTTCTAAGTAAGCATCCGCAGTTACCTCTACTATATCAACATAATAGCAACAAAGTACCCCCTCAAACCTTAGCCATCACAACGAATATCCTTATTGGACGGTTGGGCCAAACTAGAGTGTGTTTAACATGAGCTCAAATCGTTTGCACCAAGAATCGTTCACCGATGCATGCACCGAGGTCGTGATTGGTCAATTCCTTTTAAAAAAAATTAAACTTTTCAATATTTTAAAGGTAAAAATATTTTTTTAAGGGTGAATATACCAATCGGTGCAGACAATCTCAGGTCATCTCTAAAAGTCGTGTGACCATATACCCCTCTCACTCATTAAGCTTGAATATGTTAAAAAGATTGAAAATTAAATGACTAATTTTACCTCATAAGATTATTAGGCAAGTGTATACAAGGGCTTTTTTTTTTTAAAATTTTTAAAAGATGCCAACACAAGTAACAAGCAAATATTCCATTATTTTATTTATAGTTACTAACTGAAGGGGCTTGTTCCATAGTTTCAAATTATAAGAGAAGTGTTTGTGATAGCCAAGGTTTGAGGGATACTTGTTGCCATTATGCTGCAAACTCAAAGGGTGTTAATATAATTTATTCTATTTTTTTTTTCATTCTCTCGTGAACCAAAAGGGTGTGAATATAATTTATTCTATTTTATTTCATCCTCTCACCCCATTCAAAAGGAGAACTTAGCAATGACAATGGTGCGAGGTGAATGGTTAATGTGTTTGTGCCAAACCTAGGAGAACAATTAAGTCAAAAATAATTAAATAAATAGATTAAATTGGGATAAATATACAATCTTGTACATATATTATGTTAATAAAAACATGATATATTTTAGGCGAAACGTTTTCTCTACCATGGCAACAATTTCATTAGTGTTGTATCAGGTTGGAGGAATAATCTGACCAATCTAGACCGTCCATTTGAGAAGGAATCATCTAGATCAGCTATGTGTACAATATCTTAACATATATAAAGCCATAATAGTAATGTGTATTACGTTTTTCCACATGTATTAACGGCTATCCAATTTTATAATAGCTTTTTATTAATGTTTCTTAAGTTTTACCAAGAGAAATGCATTAGTTTTAGGTAAGCTCTTTATGTCATATGGCAAAAAATATAAGACTTAGATGTGGTGACCTAAAATTGACCAAATGTACATGTAAACAAATGCAATTTTTCAAATAAGCTTCCACGCATGAGATACTCTCTTGTTACAATAGACATCTCTATCTGCAATGTCCGAAATCGTTTATACAAAAGATGCATTGAAAAGGGATAGAATCCGTTTCACATTGCTCTCCTAGTAGGAGCAAGTTTTGAGTAGGATGGATACCTATACAATAAAGACAGGGATTACTAAAATCCTAAACCGTATTAATTGCATCTCTCTCTAGATCCTGAATCTCACTAATTTAAGCTTAACCCTAGTCTTGAGTAGGACCATCTCAAAGACTTTACCAACTAAGCTGGCTTGCACCACCAGTCACTACTCAATCACGGAATAGCAAGCTTTTTTTAATTTTTTTTTGTGATGGGTATGTATTTGTTTGTTTTGTGTGGTAATACAGTACTAGCAAATCGTAACCATATAAAAATGAATTTTGTCCCCTCTATTCCAAAGCAATTGGATAGTATTCATCCTCCATGTGAATGCTGTAAAGAAAATGACTTCTAAATTGAAATGGTTAGTGATGGAACTTGAAAGGAATGGTATAAGAAAATGACTTCCAATAATATAAATGTCTTTTGATTATGAAACTTCATAAGGTGGTCGTTGGCTAGTCCCTCTCATACCCAAGCAGATTAAGAAAGAACGATAAAACGAGATGAAGAAAAAATCAAGACAGACTTACTTTGTTCAACAAATTGTACCTACGTTCACGGGTGCACACTACATTCTACTATTCTTTAAGACAAAAAAAAAGTGTTACAAAGAGCAGCCATGAAAGTATGATAAATACTCTATAACGACTGAAGATCTTTTGTGCTCTGGAGCACAGGATACCTCATCTATTTCGCCACAGGAGATCGACATTTGTCCTAAGGGGCCTACAAGTTGTACTGTTTGTGGGCCCCCTAGGTTCACTCATTTCTTGGGTTTTTAAAGTTTACTCCTGTGTTCTAGAGCACAAAAGACCCTCATCCCTCTATAATTAGTTCAAACATAATAAAAGTGAAATTGCTATTATACCCTTAGTCCCCCAAAAAATTCGGCCCCTCTTTGAACAGAGGGGCTGTAACCCTGCAAGCTCAGCACCGAATTTCACCGACGACAATGATGGCTGGATCATCAGTACTTCCCAGTTGCCTCCGTAGCATCAGTCACCACCTACCAACAGAACAAAAAAGAAAGAAGCAAAGCAATAAAAAAAATGAAAGTCCAACAAAAGAGAAAAAAAAAAGAAAAAAAAAGAGGAGAAAAATATAATAAATTTAGCAAAGACCACACACTTCCAACTATTATAGTTTTCTGGGGTTTGGTTAGTGATGAGTGGAATCCTCTGAGGCTATAATTATTAGTTTATTTGCTTTTGTTTTGGTTGGTCATGAGTGGACTCTTCAATTACTCGTTTCATTGCCGTCTGGTGCAGACGACTACGAAGTAGTGCAAATACGCGAACCAAAGTAAGAGCAACAATGAATGGCCTAAAATGATCTTTGCTTTATCCTAATCATCTATCTAATGACTTGAAAAAAGAAGCCAATTGAGGGAGAGATTTCTTCTTGGTCGACCTTTTGTCCCATATGTGGCACATGTAAGTAAGAAGGTTCTCTATATTAGGTAGACTCATGCTGTTTGGCTGTGCTGATTTTTTTGAATTTTTGTTCGAGGTGGGGTTCAGTCATGATACTTCAAGCATGATAGAGATGATTCGATAAATCCCACTTGTTCATATGTATTTTCTTATGTTCCCACTTCATGTATTGAGTTTCTTCTTCGGAACACTTAATCAAACATGTATATTTTCTCATGTTCCCACATGTATCACCCAGACTCATGTGGGTTCAAGTATTATTTGTAATATATATATTACATGGTGAAATAGAAAAACCCATTTCTCACTAGATACCAAACCTAAGTAAGATGGTATAGAATGGCTACTATGACACGGATCATGAAATTGACATTCGAGTTGAAAAGACTCGTCTTATCGTTTGTTCTTTCGTATCACAATCTTCACATGTTAGGTACTAAAATCAAGTAGAAGAAGAAGATTTCTTGATCCTCTTAACGCTAAAATCCAAAGATTAGGAGTAATATTAAACCGGTTCGAAAATTGCATGCATTAATTAGTTGATGTTGTTGCTCAAGTTTTAAAGCAACTTATCGCAGAGCAAGTTTTTAATGTTTGAAATGAATACTTCTCTTTCTCTGAAAGTAAATTAGGCATGTTGAAAAACACGTGTCCTTCAGGATATGTTTTATGACCACGTGTTATTCGGGATGTATTTAACGAGTGAGGGCCCCTCTCTGAACGCTTAGTCGAGTGACACTTATACTATTTGGAGTGGAAAACTCTCTACAAATAGCAGAGCCCATCTTGATCCTCCCATGCTTAATCAGAAACCACCCATTTAATAAATTGGTGAAGTAATGCTGAAAATAATTTTAAGCGTGGACCCTACTAATCATATATACATGTCATTGATATGTCCTGTGTTAAATGGTGTCTGGTTACATAACAATTAACAAATATCCCGTTGAGGCATAAATTCTTTTTGCAAAGTAATGTAAACCCTAACCTAAACTCGCCTAACAAGTCTAACCTACCTATTTTGGTTCGCATGCCAGATTCAAGATCACAATAGGGACTCACAGTTAAGGACACAAATCTTCTGTAATTCGCATCCTGTGATCCTCTTGTGAATCGTACAGGAGGTTGACACATGTCATGGGTGAACTCCATTAAGAAAGAAGGGTGACTTGCATTTTTAAAACCCTAAAAGAAGGGTGAACTTGAAAGTGCCTTTATTTTAACTGGCTTCTACCTTAATAGGTAGATCAGAAGGCTGTCCTTTTTGTGGACCCCATGTGGACACATGTCAACCTCTTGTACGGTTCACAGGTACACGGATCACAGAAGATCCTCGTCCCACACTTAAGAGAGCCCAATGTGTTTCTCTAAAGTGATAAGATCAGATGGTGTGTATAGACAAGTCCATGATAGTTACAGTGGGTGCATAAACATCTGATCATCAATCATTCAATCTAGATTGATCACATCATCACTGATTATGTGCTAAGTGTACATATCTATTTTAAAATTTTATATACTTTTAGCAACTTGCATTAGCTATATTTCTTGTTGTCCTATGAGGTGTGGGTAACAGCGAGGCAACAAAATTGAGCGATATATAATAATCTCGTCTTCTTAAAGCAAAGCACCAGAGAGAGAGCGAGGCAACAAAATTGAGCGATATATAATAATCTCGTCCTCTTAAAGCAAAGCACCAGAGAGAGAGAGAGAGAGAGAGAGAGAGAGGCCATGGACAGTGTCTACCCATCTTTGAAGCATGGAAGGATTCATATCTCCTTTACTCTTCTTCTGTGTCTTATTTCTTCTTCAACAAAGGCAGCGACAGAAAGCCACCTTCGTCCTCACAGTCATGTAGTGCGAATCAGTTCGCTGCTTCCAGCTGAAGTTTGCTCCACTTCCACCACAGGTAACCTCAAAACTCCAAATATTATTGCAGTTTATTTGCAATTAATCCTCTCTCTATCCAATTAATTCATACAGAACCACACCGGACCTGCTCTTTGAACCATCAACTTGGAGTTTGTCCGGTTCTCATCAGCCAAAATCGATTCAGCTATATTCATATAAGTTCTAGAAATCATTTATTTTTCGTATATATATATATATAGAATTCTTCAAACAGATGGTTATAGAGAAGTATCAAGTCTGCAACTTCCATATATGTGGTGTTTTGTACCATATCATTCATATCATTCAAGATCTGAATCTCTTCAAGGAAAAATCAATGCAAATCTTTTTCTATTTTTCATCAAATCTATAACTTTTTTCTTCTTTTAATCTTCATCAAATCTGCAACTTTTATAAGTGAGGTACACATGATATATTGTGTATGTTACATGTACAATAGCTATGTGAGCCTCCTTCTGATGCTTCTCTATAATAACAACTGGTGGAGCTATTGCTTTGAAGAGTGGTCTTCTTTTTATGAAAAAAGAAAAAAAAATGAATTTTATAAAAAGAAAAGAAAAAAAAAAAAAGAACTTTAATCAAGCCAATCATATATATAGAGGTTTCTGTCAAGCAAATTGAATTGATTAATTGCAAGTGGGGGTCTCTGTTATGTAACGCTTCCAAGGACCTTTTGATTTAACCAAACTCATTTATCTTGACAAGTTAGTAAAAATGAAGAAAATCTATGGCACACATACACAGAATATGTGCAACATATTGTGTACTCACCTAGCTATCATCTTTGAATACAAAATTACTTGAACCTCTTCCAATAGTTAGATCCTTTCCCTTTATTTATTTATTTATTTATTTTTTTTAGCCGAGGACCTGTTTGGTTTTACATATAAACTTTTTGTCAAGCAGTTCTAAAATCCTTATATTATATACTTTATGTAATACTTATAATATTTACTTGAAACGGACGATCTTAAATTATAAGTATGACACCATGGCCATGTCTAATTTTGGGCCTCCCACGTTGGACCGGACCTGTGCTTTTGCTTAAAACTGGCCAATAACCCAGTCTTGCATGTGCCATATCGTGGGCCATGAACCCAGGGCCCTGCACAGCGCTATAAGCTTATCGTGTCATGTCTGGGTACGGATCAAAACGTGCCGTATGCCAGCCCTGCCCCGGCCTATTTATAAAACTCTAAAAAAGAATATATCTCAATTTTCTTACAGAGAGAGAGGTGTCAAAGTCACATCTTAAAAACTGTTTTTTCACAGAAAATAATTTTATATTCATACGTGGTATTTGGTATGTACCTCCCCTTCGGAGCCGGGATCTGCTGTGGGGGATCCCGGTGGGGGCGGGATCCTCTGTGAGCAGGGTTGCTGTGGGGTAGAGACTACCCCATGGCAAATCAAGACAAGTTTGTTTTATTGATTTGTGATTGCATCCAGCCATTTAGGATTTACAATTTCTTTTCCAGTTGTTGAAGGCTTCCTCTTCTATTTGTTTCAGGTCTCAACAAGAAGCATTCATTGAAAGTAGTTCACAAACATGGTCCATGCTCACATCTTGGTACAAGAGGAGACAAAGCAAA
>JAUPMG010160650.1:0-10816 GCA_031762675.1 Pachysandra terminalis | reverse complement strand
TATAAAGTTTTCATATATTAATATAAGTTAAGTGAAGTATATAGTTATAATATAAGTATTTAAGGATATAGCTTATCATATGAAATTACTATTGTACCCTTATTTGGAAAGGAATTTTCTATTTCAGTTTTTCGTGTTGTTACAATTCACACTCCTTTTTTTCACATATATATTTAAAACTAGGTTTATTTATGTATATTGCAAAAACATAACTTATATTAAACAAACATGATAATATTTTAGAAGAAGTTGGATAATAACTATCAGATAAAACGTTAATACAATCATTAAATATTTCTAAAAAAAGTTAAAGGCACCAGCTGTATTCCAATTTGAATTAGTCAAACGATAATCAAACTTTTTTAATCTACAAAATTTAGTAATTAAATTTTTATATTCCAATGCTCTTTCTAAGTTGAATTCCAACGATATTTAACATCCATTGGGAATTTTTCAGCTTTTATATTATAAGTTTTACACAACCCGTAAAAATCTTGTTGCTTAGAATGTAAACTAAAAATAAAAGCAATGCATTCTCTAATAATATCTATATGTGACTTGATTAAGATCAAACCTTCCTGTACAACAAAATTAATTATGTAACATGCACGTCGAAAATGGAAGAGTTTTCCATAGCGACCAAGAGACAATTGGTTTTTTAAAATTTCTACCACTACATTATTATTACTTGTATTATCTAATATTATAAACATAATTTTATCATGTATTTTACATTTCATTAAAACATCAAAAATAGCAGAAGCTATGCTTGCTCCTAAATGTGGAGTCTAAATGTAATGAATTGAAATCTTAAAATAAGAAATAAGGATTTAATTGTAATTTCCATAAACTTAAGACCTAAGTGTAATACTTGAGGGAGTTAATAACAATTAGTATGTAAGCTTTCCTATTGGGTATAACACATAGCTTAACTAATATGTGAATACACCTAATCATTTTCACTTTAAAAACTAACTAAAGGTTGAGATCTATTCTTATGAGAAAGAAGGTAAATCAAGGGCTGAGATTTAGTTAAAGGTTTAGATGACCTAACTTACACTAATAGAAACCCTAAAATATTCTTTGTAACTTTTGGCTGAAGAAGAAGAAGAAGAAGAAAAAAGATTGCTGAAGAATCACCAAGGAAGTGAAGCTCTACAACCGGATTTATACGCATTTGCTTTGTAAGTACTCATGTACTTCCGGAGATTCATGGATAAGGGATTTTCCTTATTGGATGGATCAATTTCAGAAATTGTGTGTGAATGTTTGAATCTAATATGAATTTGTAAGAATCATGCTTAAATTGTGTGATATTGTATCAGAATCATGTGGAGAATCACGCCATAGAATGTTAGATTGTTGAGAAATTGATTGTAAGCATGAGAGTGAAATTGTGATGTGTTCAAACCCAGAAAACCCTAAGTTTGTGTGCCGTCGATGGCACTGGACGGTCAGGCATATCACCATCTGTTTGAGTGTTGGTCGACAGCCCGGTCTGTATATCGGTGGGTCTGCCGTCGTGGTGTTTTGATTGTTAAGGCTCTGTTGGCAGTGGGTCGGCATATCGGAGTAGTCACCTCTGTGCGACATCCACCAGTGGGCTTGACTGGTATACTGGCAAGGCCACTGACAAAACCTTTGTTTGAATTCTGTGTTCACCGGTGACATCGGTGAGGGTCAACCGATGATTGTTAGCAGGCTGGCCGGTAGGGACACGGTATATCGATGAAGTGTATATTGGTGTGATGTTAATGTGAGATTGAATGACATGATTAATATGACCAATGCAAATTAGATCCATGGTCTAAATGACTGAATAGTTATGTGAGACTGTTATGTATACATGTTAGAATTCTTCAGATTGAATGACACGTGATACATTTGTTTAAATGCAAGTTATGACTTATCATTTCATATTATGTGAGATATACATGTTTATGCAGTCCATGTAACTCATATGTTGAGGGCATGCATATAATGCGACATTCATGCATTTGGGGCCTGAAGGGTGACCTAATGACATGGCTACACTTTGGTTTCCATGTGATTAGAACCAAAGGGCTGATGGGAGGATACTTGGGCTCAATGAAAAGTGCCAAAGAGTGATGATCTCGAAAGTCCGGAAAGGACGGGTGTTAAGTCAAGATGAATTTGAGAGAGGGAATAGCTACCCCTTTTCTCGGATTGTTACTCATATATAACCTAGACTATGGTGTATAAATTAGGGATGTATTGAACACCTATGTTTATATAACCTGGATTTGGATGTATACATTCATATGTGATGAGAGTAATCTGTTCGATAATTGTGAACTGGTATGTGATAAGTCATGAAAATCCCACATTTTATAACCTTAATTACATGACTTATCTGATATTTTTCTTACTTTTAATTCTCCAGTTTACCTAGAATTTACCAATTTTATTTTATTTTTGCATTATATTTTAATTATGCTTAATTTAATAATGCAAAGCCAATTTTGGAGACCAATCCTGGTCAAAGAAACTTAGACCTAAATCGGTTCAGATCAAATGGGTCAAATTAGATCAATCAGTTCAAATCAAGCGGGTCGGATAAAAAACCGGAAATGGAATCCGACCCGATTCAGAACACTCAAGCCAATCCGACCGGAATCCAACAAGGATCCAACAGGACCCGATCGAGTCCCATCCAAGGTTGCAAAAACCCGACCCGCTAACCGAGTCGGTTCAGTCCAACTCGCCTATGGCGAGTTAACTCGTTTTGGAAATAATGCTCTGTTCCTGCGTTTTTGGAAATAACAAAAAAAACCGTTGGTGATCATGCATCCTTGATGGGGAGCCGGATTGAGAATGGAAACATTCGAATTAGCAACAATTGTCTGAAGCAAGTGATGACCAAGAAGGAAGGTATATCTAGTTCGTTTTTGGCATGTTCTAAATTTGGAAGCCAAGAGAGCAACGGCTAATTGTGCGTTGGAAGAGAAGTTAAGGCTGAATTAGAAACAAAGCAGAATTGGAGAGGAAACAACAACAGTTGGAATGGAAGAAATTGAATTTGGAAAGAAGAGGAAGGTGTTGTTTTTAGAAACCGAAAGATCCCAAGCATCAAATTAGAAACCATAACTCAAATTAAAGAGGTTGTCCGTGCTAAGCAAAGGGGAGTGTTTTTGGTGAACTCTATATAAAGAGGAGGACGAATCCCCAAGAAAAAAAAGAATTGAAGAATCCCAGTTCAATCCCAGTCCCTTTTTCTGCTTTAGTTTTCTTTTTAATTTTTTGTTTTATTTCACGTTATTGAAGAAGGCAATGGAAGTTCTTAGCTCTATGATGAGCTAATTTTATTTGATAAGTCTTTGACGTCGTCTTGCCATGAAGTTTTAAATCCTTTTATTTTTGCTATTGAATTTATAATTCATATTTGAGTATTTTATCATTGTGCTTAATCCAATTGAATGGTTAATCATCATTTAATTGTTTTTGTTAATTGTATTGAGACCGAGAGGAGATATATAGCTTTGCATGATAATCCAATAGAATATCATATTCTAGATGTTGATAGAGGTATTGGCATGGTTTATATAGCTTTACATGAAAATCCATAGAACTTAATGTGCTTGCATGCTTTTAAATTCACATAAAGATATCATGGGTTATCGCGTGGAGGTAAGTTCATTGGTGCTCGAGAGAGACATTTGGATAGATTAGGGGGTTTCGCTTTCAAATTGGATTGTAATTTTCAATAGCATGAATATTTAAGATTTAATTTGGATTGGCTATCATGTAATCAAATGCCTTAGTATTTTAATCAATTGGTTAACTCTTCATTTTATTTTCCTAGTTATAATTTTAATTGTTAGTTAAACACCCATCTCATTATTTGATTGTCCAAATAGAATTTAGGATAGTAATTTCGGTATTTAGTAGCTAAAAATTCCTTGTGGGTTCGACACTCTATTTCATCACTTTATTACTTGCTACGATTTCTTGCACTTGCGAAACCGCACATTAGTATGTTTCACGAGGGCTGAAAGATTGCCTTGGTTGTGGACCTTTGATCAAAAATGATGATGGGACAAGAGAATCCCGTGTGTTTAAAGGCCCAAAAACTGTGCTGTACACATAGAATCTACTGTTGGCCTCAGCCAAAATTGGTACATGTGATCGATAAGACGCATCAGTGGCCTCATGAGGGATCTAACAGGATATCCAAGGGTTATAGTTGTGACAGCATTCATTTGCATTTCATTTTGTTTGAACCTACCATTTCTTGGGATGATGGCATAATTGTTCATGACATTTCATACAATCAATGAACTAATGCATTACATCATGGCATAGCATGCATCCATGGGAACCATTATTCATGATTCAATATGTTTGTACATTGTACTTGTTGAGCTTTTAGCTCAAGCCCTTTGGCTCCAAACATTTTAGGTGGACCAACCATGAGGTGATAGAGCTTTTGGTGATGGAACAAGAAGATGAAGATAGGAAGAAAATGAAGATTAGATCATGTTATAGACATTTTATTACTTGATGGGTTGTACTAAACATTGGAAGTTTGAACCAGTTATGATGTCGAGATTATGATTACTCTTGAACTATCATAGTTTGATAGTTGAATGTTGACTATATTATATTTGAGACATTTTATATAGGCTTGCTTCCACTGATGCTATTGGTATGTGTGATTTTTATTTATGTTATTTGGTTTGCCACTTCTTGGGAGTGTATAGAGAAGGGGTGAGAGTTGCATTCTAGAGTTTTGGGGGACTACCCATGGATTTAGGGTATACCTTGGAGTTTGGATGTGACAAAGTGGAATTAGAGCCTAGAAATTAAATTTTTGTTTTATTTTGTTTGTTGGATGTTATGTGCAGTAAAGCATGGTTGTTTGACTAACACATCATGTCAAGTGTAGTTAATATATATTTTAGATGTTAGGCTTATCACTACCATCTAATTTTAGAATGGCCAGAGGAAGAGGAGTAGGTACTACTGGTGCTAGTTTATCAAGGGGTGGTGGAGAGTAGGATCCGCATATAGCTGATCTTTAGAAAATATTGGTAGAGATGGTGAATATCATGAGGCAATAGAATCAGTGTCCTAATGTAGTTCAACCCCAGGAGAATCAGGTGAGTAAGGCTATAAAGAAGTTTAAGAAGTTGGGACCTACTGTATTTAAGGGAACCATTGATCCAATGGAGGCTTAGAATTGGTTGGTCCATCTAGAACACATTTATGAGGCAATGATGTATGGGGATGGAGAGAAGGTTAGATTAGCTGTGTTTATGTTAGAAGGGGAAGCCAGAAGATGGTGGAAGACAACATTGAAGTGATGGAAGGAGATGAAGTAAGTTGGGAGAGATTTAAGTACATTTTCTTGGCGAAGAATTTCCCGAGGAGTGTAAGGAAAGATAAAGAGTTAGAATTTATGAAGTTTGAGCAAGGAAGTATGACGGTAGCCGAGTATGTAGCGAAGTTCACAGAGCTGTCTCAATTTGCACCTTATGTGGTGAAGAGAAGAAGGCATTCCTCTTTGAGAATGGACTTAAGGGAAATATTAAATTTAAGTTGTTGGAGAGAGAATTCACCAAGTACTATGATGTGGTGAATACTGCAAGGAAGGTGACGAGAGGTAATATAGAATTCATGAAAATGCAAGACTTGAGGAAGTTGGAGAGGAGTAAGGAGAAGGAGAAAGAGAGGCAATCGGGGAGTAGATTCAAAGGGAATCAAGAGCATCACAAGAAGCAAAGGGTAGAGGAGAGTTGAGCACCAATGAAACCATAACAGTACCAACAAGCTCGTTCCGATCAAGTTGACAACTGGACGTGTCACAAGTGTGGAAAGGTGGGTCACCTCAAAAAAGATTGTTGTCTACCCGAAGCATTTCAAGGGCCGAAGCCTTAGAACTTCCAGCCTAGATCCTCATTTGCTCCACAACAATTTGTGAAGTCGTACTATCCACCAACTACTCAGGTGGAAGCACCACATGTACGTTCCAAGGCAACCACCACCTCAACAACAACAACAAAGGGGACCAAGACCTACTGCTCCACAGTACCAGGCACCTCCACAACCTCAACAACGTACTTATCAACCACCTTGAGGACAAATTCATGCCATCAATCAAACTGTAGACATGGGAGAGGAAAAGGTGTACGATAACAGTTGCAGCAGGGAGTATTGGAAGGTAGCCTAACTATCTTCTCTACTTCCGCACGTGTGTTATTTGATACTGAAGCATCATTATCATTCATATGTCTTTCTTGCATGCATTCTTTGGGTTTGAAAAGTGTTGAGTTAGAATATGGTTTGTTAGTAGAGAATCCTATAGGAGGATTTGTACCATTGACTAGAGTGTGTAGATCATGTCCTATTGTTGTGGGAGAGTCCGTTATGTCCAATGATTTGATAGTTATAGATATGGTGGGGTATGATGTAATCCTAGGTATGGACTGGCTAATTGCATATAGAGTGCAGATTGATTGTCATATTAGGACCATTACATTTTTAATTCTTGGAGGTTCGATGGTGAAGATTGAAGGACTCTAATCAGACGTGGCTGAGTAGCCTGCTGCAATTGAATTGTGGGCAATGAAAGCTAAGCGAGGAATTGTGGCAATACCTGTGGTTTATCAATTCGGAGGTGTATTTCAAGATATACCCGGATTGCCATCAAGGAGAGAGACTGGGTTTTCTATCAACTTAATTCAAGGTGCCACTCCGATATCACTACCTACCTATAGGATGACACCTACTGAGTTAAAGAAACTTAAGAATCAATTGGATGAGTTACTCTAACTGGGATTTATTTGACCTAGTTCATCATCGAGACTCTGCATCAATTACTGGCAACTGAACTGAGTTTCAGTGAAGAACAGGTACCCCTTGCCAAGGATTGAAGACTTATTTGATCAACTGAAGGGAGCGAAGTATTTCTCAAAGATTGATCTCAGATCGGGTTATCACCAACTCAGAATTAAGGAGGAAGACGTACCCAAATCTTCTTTCACGATTCGATATGGTCACTTTGAGTTTGTAGTTATACCTTTTGGTTTGACGAATGCGCATGCAGCTTTAATGGATATGATGCACCATATCTAACGGCCTTCTCTCAATCAATTTGTTGTAGTCTTTGTGGATGACATTTTGATTTACTCTAAGACCCGGAGGGAACAAGAAGAACAACTTAGAGTTACGTTTCAATTGCTCAAGGATCATTAATTGTATGCGAAATTTAAGAAATGTGAATTTTGGAAGGATGAGGTGAAATTCTTAGGACACGTGGTGTCTAAGGATGGGATTTTCGTGGATTTGTCTAAGGTAGAAGCAGTACTGAATTGGGAGAGACCGAAGAATGTTATTGAAATCCAAAGTTTCTTGAGTTTGGTGGGATATTATAGAAGATTTATAGAAGGGTTTTCCTATATTGCTGTACCGCTCACTCGTTTGACAAGGAAGGAAGTAAAGTACCAATGGACTAAAGATTATGAGAAGGCATTCCAAGAGCTCAAGAAGAAGTTGACTACAGATCTAGTTTAACTCTTCCCAGAAGCGGAGTCAAGTATGAGATTTATGCAGATGCGTCACTGTCACGCCCAAATCCGAGAATGGGATCTCGAGGATATCAAAAGATTGACCTTCGGATCCAAAAGGATGCGGCTATCAATTCCAAAATATCATAATCAAACCCATGGTTACACAGAGCATAATTAAACAAGCCAACGGAAGTCTGATAAAAATTAAAACTAATTCCAATTTAAACCATCATAAAAGAGTTCGAATAAAACCAATTACTCAATCTAAATAAAAGTCAACATTGTTCTTGCCCTCACGGATCAAACCAAACCTAACAAAAACTAATAATGCACGGTCAGTGATCCCATCCTCCTAGTGTTCCACAATCTTATTCTCTGCCTGCTTGGGTTCACCCTTCGCTATTCACTTCATTCGAGAAGGTCACCTATATCAACATAGAGATAAGCTTGGGAGCTCAATAGGAAAACTCTATAGCACTACAATAGATACTTTCATAGACATATAATAAAACATGTTAATTCATGCAATTTTTCACAAAACACATATGTAGATCACTATCAAGGTTCTTATTATATATATAAACAATTCTACTTAAACATGTCATTTCAAGATCTATAAGCACACACAATACAAATCAGAAACAACTCAATACAAGTTCTTTCATGACCTCCTCATGAATCACACATAACTACACCACACACACTCATGATTCCCTCATGATACAATATAGAATTTTCGAGGCCACCAACTTCCATGGAACCTTCAAGACAATGATAATCCCCTTGTCACTAGTCACACCATACATACCACATAATTAGCCACAACATAGATTACTTTACAATTCAATTAGTGATTACACATTAATCAAATCTTATTCATTATTACTAATAATCACATATAATCATCATTCACATTGGACACTCAAATTCACACTAAGTCACACATGACTCAATGCAAATCAAGCAAATGCAAGGTATGAACATACGGATGCTAACCAATCAATCGCAAACAGATTTCATGCAATGAGATATGATGCAAATGCTTATGATGAATGAATGATGCAATAATGCAAAGAATGATAGGCCAAGCCTAACCATGGATACCATCCACAGAACTGCTGAGAACACTGTTCATAAACTGCCAGTAAGACCAAGGCTTAAACCATGAATACCACTCACATACTCTATGATAACATTGTCCATAACTGCCAATAAGACCAAGGCTCAAGCCATGCATACCACTCACACCTCTATTGATAACATTGTCCAGACTCTACCAATAAAACCAAGTCACTGTCAAAGCTCATTTCTTTTAGGGAATACAACCTAAGGTAGAGAATGCCACCCTCTTTCCTTTCAGGGGATATTACCCAAGGCAGGAAATATGCCATCTTTCATTTTAGGGGAGAATCCCAAGGTAGGAAATCCACCATCTTTCCTTTCAGGGAATGAAACCCTAGGCAGGAAATCTACCATCTTTTCTTTCAGGAAATGGTACCCTAGGCAGAAAATCTACCCTTTTTCCTTTCGGGATGTACCCTAGGTAGGAAATTCACCTTCACAAACACAATCAACATACAAATCTTGTGTCACACATAACACAAAGATCACCAAAGAGTACCTTTAGCATCATTCTCAAATAACATACCCATCAAAAGATATATGTATATATATATGTCCCACATACCAAACATACAACAATTTACTAAACTAAGATCATTGTACACTCTAACTTCATATCACATAGTTCATGTCATGGTACAGCCATTCAATATTACATTAACACATAATATTACATTATATAAAGTCAATTCATGTTGAAAAGTAGGCAGTTTACAAATTTTATTGCACAAAATCTTGTACAGGAACTTCGCACACAAACCAAGAGCACACACACTCTAATCATCTTCATGGATGAAATCTCACTCCATTTGGAGCTTGGCAGGTGCTAGGTAGCTGCCGAGCTTCCTGTCGAACTCCCTCGGCAGCTGTCGAGCCTTAGTAGCAAGTCCTGAGAGTTTGATCTGCTCGGTAGCAACCTTGGCAGCTGCCGAGTAGGTAATTCAGCCCAGATTTGGGTTTTTCTCTCTAGGGCTTCATGCCCAAACTTTCATACACTATAATTTGATATTTTTCAAAACAAAATCATGATTTACACCATTATAAACTGTCACGCCCCAAATCCGAGATATAGGTTCTCGAAGATTCCATGGGAATAACCTTCGAACCCACCACGTGAATACTGATGACCAGCCAAAATATTCAACCACATCTGGGTTAATTGGAGTCTAAAACTATAATCAGCAGAAGTCTTAAATAAATCAAACCTGTAGCTGAACATAAATTTATTAAGCTAAAACCCACAAAGTAAATAGACATCTAATCTATCACATGTTCACGCTCACTTGGGGTCAAACCAAATAAAATGAACTGAAACAATGCGCAGTATCATAGTCTCTGAATCAAAAACATTCTAAACACAAAAGCGTCGCCTCTTCAGCTAGCCAGATCAAACGAACTGATTACCTGTAGAGTTAAGAGTCAGCCGAATCCTCGTAAAGAAAACCAAGGAAGTTACAATAATTATCTTCATGCATACATAACAACAAATTAATTCATGCAATTGCACTCAACACGTAATACCACAGTCAAATGTATTCGCATGCTCATCATTATCATACTAAATCTCACATATTTAATAAATATATCACATTTAACATGACAATCTTATTTCACTTTGAAAACCATACTAGTAATCAAATAATATCATATCGATTGTTCACATGGTCCCACAATGATAAATCATATGGCACACATCATCCCGTCATGTATATAACCCAATCCTCATAGTCCCACTATGAATCCAATCATATCCTACGTGATCCCATCATTTACATCACATCATCCACATAGTCCCACTATGCCTAACCAAACAAATATCCACATGGCCCCACCATGTAATACAAGCAAATACATAGTCCCACTACGTACACAAATAATATCCACATAGTCCACCATGTAACACAAACAAATACATAGTCCCACTATGTACATTGATCATGGCATTCCATGCATGCATCACGGTCATCCTGATTATTACATTGCACTTGTACATTGCACTTGCTGAGCGCGTAGCTAGCTCAGGCCTTCTTGGCTCCAACATTTCAGGTACATAGTTAGTACTGCTGGTCAGACCCCTGGGTGATGTGTAGGTGATGACGAGAAGACTCTGCCTCTTCCGTGTATATGGTGATTGGATGAGATGTATTTTGTTTAGAGTTGATGTA
>JAUPMG010160639.1:0-10816 GCA_031762675.1 Pachysandra terminalis | reverse complement strand
ATGACAAAATTAGCCATAACTGAGTTAATGAGGAGGTAAAAGACGATTTTGACCTCATCTTCTATTCCAATTTTACCCTTGTTTTATCCCTACTATAAAACCTTCTTCCTTCACACAACGCACTCCACTTGAAGCTTTCTTTCTCGCGCTTGTAACGCCAAGCTTCCTTCTCTGCACTTGCACCGCCCTAAGCTTCCTTCTCTGCGGTCGCACCGCCCTAAGCTTCCTTCTCCGCAGCACATTCTTTGATGATCAACAAACTTCTCCACCCAAGAATGTCTGCTCTAGCAGTAAACTTCCTTCGTTGCAGCCAATCCAAAATGTTTTTCTATGTTTTTCATTGGAGCCTAACTATCACTAATTACTATTGCACTCTTATATAGGATGGTATATCTTGTAGTGAAAGTTCACCTAATCAATGGAAATTCAATAGCAAGAAATGCTACTGTGGAAGGATGGTTGTATTTCGGGTCTCTGAAACTAGAGACAACCAGAATAAGTTGTTTTATTCTTGTGCTGGAAAGCATGTAAGTATGTTATTGGATGATTTGTATTAGATGTATTAGATTGAATTATATGGAATAAAATTTCAACTAAAATATTCTCCAAAATGAAGGGTCCAAATTCTAGCAGGTGTGACTTTTTTGAATAGTGTTATGCAAGAGCTGAGCAAGGGGCTTCAGGTGATCCTAATAGATCTGAAGGTGTTATTGATTATAGTCAACTTGTAGCATCTTTGAAAGAGATCAACTCACGTATGATGGTGATTGAGAAGCAAGTTGGGCAGTTAAGGATTCTTGTAATATTAGCACTCATATGAATTGGTGAAATCCTCATGAAAAAATAGTGTCAAAACAAAGGATTGGTTCTTTCATTGTGCATTTTGGATATTTTGTTCTTTAAATACTTGGTGTGTATTTTCGATCTTTTTGTTGTACATAAGGTATTTAATGTGTATTTTCCCTACTTTGTTTGATCATTGTTAATCTTTTGGAATGAACCTTTAGGCCTCCCTTGTAATTGCATGCTCTGGGATGTTGCCATTACCTACATTATGGGATGTTGGCTTGCTGTAGGGTGATGGCTATGGTATTCCATAAGGACACCAAATTGAACTGGAAAACAAGCTTGTGTCTGCTGCCTGCTTGCAACAGTGTCTTACTGGACTAGTTGTCCCCTGTTCTGATGCTAACAGCTTCCTAATGGTGATCTTTCTCTTATAAAATTTGGAGATAAAAAACACAAAACATAAGCTAGCAAAGAGAAAAAACAGAGCAACACATAGCCAAATTAAGTAGTATGTATTTCAAAAAGAGAGATACATCAGGCTATACATGGCCACAAAGTCAAAGGCAAAGAAAGTAAATAACTGTACAGATAAGCTAAAAATACAGTTACCCATTCATCTATCACCAACCCATGTCTGAAATAAAATAACAACAAAATACAACCCATCTCAGCAAGCGAAATTAGTAGTCATAATCTAGCTTGTTTGCGCGAGTTAGAATCCGTACCATCCTTTACCTCTCAGATGAAGGTGACCTGTAGAAGGAGCTACGAGGAGATTCATATTTATTAGATTCATCCCATTTACCAAATAGCGCTTCCTCCCAATCAACTTCAGTTGTTGCACCCTCATCCTCATCCGCATCATCAACACACCCTCCTCATTGTCAGCATCGTCATTCTCCTATATATCTTGCTCCTCCGTATCATCCTCCTTCACATGGTCTAATGCTATAACCGTAGGTTTGGTCTTATCAACATTCGAATCAAAACTTTTTAGAGACGTTGTCCTGCAGAATATTATTATAACAAACATAACATAATGTAATTTGAAGTTATAATAAGATTCCATAACATTCACAAAGCACCCACAAACAAACCATAAACCATGTTCCATAACCATCCCTAAACAAACTATAAACAATAAATGCAAAGGATGATAAAAGAATAAACAACCAAATAAACAAACCATAAACCATGTTCCATAACCATTCTTAAACAAACTTACATAACCTAAGCTCCAAGACAAACCATAAACATCCGAAATAAACAGACCATCAATAGCAGTAAATCACCTGCAAAGTAAAAAGTGTGTATCAGAAATAGCAAACAGGTGTACATAATGAAGAAAAAGATCACCAAGAACTATTTGGTTACCTTATTGACCACTCCTGCCACACCCTAAATCCGAGATATAGGATCTCGAGGATTTCCAAGGGAATAACCTTCGGATCCACCACGTGGGATGCGGATATCCATTCACAATACATAACTATAATCCTGGTTAATCAGAGTCTAAAAACATAATTCAGCAGAAGTCTTAAATAAATAAAAATCTGTAGCTCAACTCATATTCGTTAAGCTAAAACCCACATAAATGAAATTTCTTCTATTTTATTACAAGTTCAAATCCCACTCGGGGTCAAAACCAAGTCTATAAAAACAAATATAATCCATCATAAAAGTTAAGTATCTGAACTAAAAGAAATCTCCTCTCCAAACTGACACATCAAACGAACTAATCACCTGTTTCAATATAAGGGTCAGTCGAAGCCTCATAGAGAAAACTAAAGAAGTTACAATAATTATCTTCATACATACATAATAACATGGTTAATTCATACAATATCAATCAACAAGTAATACCATAGTCAAATGTATTAGCATGCTCATCATTACACTAAATCTCACATATGTAATAGATATATCACATTCAACATTGTAATCCCATTACACATAACAATTACACGAGTAGTCATATCATATCGCATCAATTGTTCACATGGTCCCACCATGATAAATCATAAGGCACACATGATCCCATCATGCAATCAAACCCAATCCTCATAGTCCCACTATGAATCAAACATAACTTACATGATCCCATCATGCTCAATATATAAACCACGTAGTCCCACTATGCAAACAATACACCACATGGTCCCACATGCAACACAAGCAAACACATAGTCCCACTATGCAAACAAACAACCACATAGTCCCACTATGCAAAACAACAACTTCATGGTCCCACCATGCAAAACAAGTACTACATAATCCCATTATGCAAAACAAACAACCACATAGTCATATATGTAAACAAACAACTACATGGTCCCACCACGCTACGACCAGTAACCATATGGTCCCACCATGCCAAACAAGTATGACCCAAACACAAGCACAAACACAAGCAATCATCATGTAGAGACACACAAACATTCACTTCAACCAATCATGTGCAATGATCAATGCAATGTAGTATAATGCAATTATGAATTATGAGATGTGGATGATGTGCATATGCAATGCAGGGGTAATTAAGCCTAGCCCAATCACATGCTCATTCAATCATACGACCATTCAACCCATTCTTTAAGGGACTTGCACCCACAGTAGAATGCATCATTCCATTCTTTAAGGGACTTGCACCCACGGTAGAACAAACCATTCATTTACCATTATTCTTTAAGGGACTTTTACCTCATGGTAAAATACATCATTCCTTTACCATTATTCTTTAAGGGACTTTCACCTCACGGTAGAATACACCAGTAGACCAAATCATTCCTTAAGAGACTTTCACCACACGGTGGAACACACCAGTACATAGTTTCCATTCCTTAAGGGACTTTCACCACACGGTGGAACACATCAGTACGCAGACATATACAGTCAATCCCATTGACTTCTAGTGGATGCTCCCAGCACCACTCTCAAGCCATACATAATCAAGACATAGTCAATCCCATTGACTAGCAGTGGATGCTCCCAGCATCACTCACAAACACACAGTGGATGCTCCCAGCACCACTCTCAAACCATACATAATCAAGACATAGTCAATCCCATTGACTAGCAGTGGATGCTCCCAGCATCACTCACAAACATACAGTGGATGCTCCCAGCACCACTCACAAACATATAGTGGATGCTTCTAGCATCACTCACCAACATAATCCATACATCACAATGCACCACTCAAACATCAGATAAATCAACATTGAAACCAATCATAAGACAGAACAGTGAATGCTACAAGCACCACTCAATTTCCTAAGCAAACATTACTAACCTTCCCAACCTTATCTTGTAGTCCAATATCTAAGTCCAAACTCATTAAAGTCATAATTTCTCAATATCTCATCCAGGACTGCCCTATTTTCCTAAATTTCGAACCCCATCATACACTTTTTGACATTCGACCACAATCATCCCTTTTGCAGACAAACCAATCTCATACACATGTGTAAAACATCTCAAGGGATCTTTCCCTAAAATTTGGGATCAATTGAGGCTCGGTAGATCCTCGGTATCTGCCGAGGTTCCTACCAAGAATCTCTGTAGATATCCTACCGAGGCTCTGTAAAATGTCCTGAGAGCTATGATTTTTTGGGCTTTTTCTGTAGATGTCTCTGCATCAACCAAGAGTCCTACAGAAAGTGTAATTTTAGCCCAAAACTGGGTTTTTCTCCTAAGGCTTCATGCCCATACTCTCAAACACATATTTTTATACTTCTAAACATCAAATACCAACTCCAAATCATCATACAATTGATCAAAACCTAAACTAACAAATCTAGACTATACATATGGATTTACAATACACAAATCAATCAACCTACTTGAATTAATTTCAGAAAATCATAATTAAGAGTTCATAAGATCATCACAAACACAATAAACTTAATCTAAGCACATTAAATCATATAGACATACAAACATTCATAATATTGATTCAATGCTCATACCATAAGATCACTAATCAGATCATGCCTCAAATCATGAAATCATGCAATCAAATCTATAACTATAGCATTGCTAAGATCCATGATTGTAAAATCGATGGAAATCCCAACATTTTTCTTCTTAGATCTTTTCTCTGTAAGTCCCCAGCACTAGCAGAACACCAAGCTTCCTCTTCCTTCTTCTTCTTCATATTTCTTTCTTTTCCTTCAAACCAAATCTCTCTCTTCTCTCTCTAACGTTTTGGTCATGTGAATCAATAGAGACACTTTCTCTCTCTAATATGAAAAGTTACGTGGGTTAGTGGATGAAATCCATTATCCCACTCTTTAATTCAAATAACATAGTAAATTACCTAAGTACCCTTACCTTGGGCCCAATGGGCTATTCGGCCAGTCCATGGTCCAACTTGGGTTCATTGTGTGGGGTCCAAGCCCAGTCCACCTAGTTCACAAAATTAAACAAGTTACCACAATTTCCTCAAAATCACATAAGGGTCCAATTCAACCCATCTTTTTCCAATTAAATCCTAAGGTTTAAAATAAGAATTAACTACCATTTAATTATCAAATTAAATGGTAGGGTCAGGGTCATTACAACTCTATTGGGATGAATCCCTTCTTCTAGCTCGTATTGGACCTCGTTGGCAGGTTCTTTTGTTGTGACCGAGTAGCTTACATTTGTCACACCGTACAGTGCTCGATCTACGAGATTAACTCCCACTCCCAAGCTTGTCTACCTCTCTTATTTTGTTCTTCCTTGGTCGTCTAGGAGACGACGAAGAGGTGGTGGCATAATTGGGTCATGTTGTATGTCTGGCCATGTTCTTTCATCGGAGATTGGATGAATCATCGGTTTATAAGCCTTAAAGTATATCTCCTTTCCATAAAAAGGTGCACAATAGTCCTCTAGCCTCTTCCTTTAATGCACAATACACGTAGCTGCATGTATACATGGGATTCCTGATATATCCCATGCCCGACATGTGTACATCCTATTGCCAAGATTCACAGTATGTCTAAAAGTCTCCTCCATCACCTCAAACTCTTCATTACCAGCAAACAACAGTTGACACTTTTTTGAAGCTCTTGTGACTGCATCCAAAGATAAACTTACTCTCACAGTCACCAGCTTACCCCATGTAGTAACCCTTTGGTACCTGCTCTAAATCTTTGTCATCCAATTCATTCGGATTGTATCGATTATTGTTACAATAGGCTTTTCCCGATGTTCCCCTATCCATTTATTGAAGGACTCGATCAAATTAGTAGTGATATGATCATTTTTCAATTGAGTATCAAAAGTATGCCATGACCAAGCCCTAGCAGGAACAGCTTTAACCCATTTGTATGCATCAACAAATCACCATCATCCTCTCCAAGGCTACATTAAACTCATGTGTAGTAAATGCACGTGCTGCACTCCAAAATAGGTTTTTTTAATAGGATTCCTCTATGCAGTCCCTTAAAGTTACTGTGCATGTGACGCGCACAATATCGTTGACTCACATTAGGCATACTTTCTTGAAAGCCTCAAGAATACCCTAAAATAAACAATTACCCATAATTGAGGTACCACTATTAATTCACAGTTAGTTCAATAGGAAAATATTAACTTAAACAAACTCGTACCTTTTGTCGATCAATCATTACTATCCATGGCCTATCCTCGGCTATTCCTAACATGATATGTAAGTAATGGAGGAAGAAGGACCAGTTGTCCTTCATTTCTGCCTCCATTACAGCAATTGCAACTGAAAAAATTCCACTGTTCCCATCCAATGCTATAGCAGCTAATAGAACTCCACCATATGGACCCTTCAAATGGCATCCATCTAGCCCAAGGAAAGGTCGACACCCTTCAAGAAGACCCACCTTCATTGATGCAAAGCTAACAAAGAACCTCTTAAAAGAGGGAGCCAAGTTGATGTCAGGTCTACCTAATGCAATCTTCACTAAACTCCCAAGATTAGTAGATCTAATAGCTTCAGCATATTGTGTAATCTTCCTATATGACTTTGAATGGCTTCCCACTACATCTTCTAAAGCTCTCTTTCGTACCCTCCAGAGTTGCATGTTACTTGGCTCTACACCGTAGTCAAACCGAATTTTAGCTTTAATTGAAATGATCTTCATTTTTTGGTTAACACGAACACGTGACCAATCTTTTTTGCAATCCATGTAGATGTGGCCTCAGCATTGTTATGCACACGATTACAAGTGTACCCAGGCTGATATGATTTGATCTCATATGTCACATTATCCGATAAAAGGGATGCATGTATACGCCATACACATCCCTCTGCAGCACACACAACTGTCACCCGAGACTTCTCATTCTTAACCCTCTTGATATTAAAACCCTCCATGATAACAAATTCCCTTAAAACTTCCCTGAAGTCATAAACATTAGCAAACAACATTCCCTTCTCAAGCCGAGGATTTTCAAATCCATTTTCCATGTCAAACTCTCTGTTTTCTTCCCCTTGCTTCTGATTGTTCTCCTCATCAGATTCATAAATATTCCGATAATCAATATCGGACTCATAATCTGATAGTCCATAATCATGCTGATTTAGTCCTTCATAATCATCAGATTTCTCATCACCATCTGGGTCACTACTTCCCTGCACCCACTCATCATCTTCACTGATATATGCTATGTTTTCATTAAAAAATTGAGATGGTCTAGCATTAGATGAATTAGCATGAGTTGGTCCAGCTTGAGATGGTCTAGCATGAGATGCTCCAGCAGGAGTTCTATCTCCCACGTGAGAAATGACTTCAACCTTAACAATAATTGAATCTCTTTCACCCCATCAATTTTACTATCATCAATCATGTCAAAAAATTTTAACAATTCATTGTCACTATCTTCTATCCTAACCTGTTTAGACCCAGGTATGATATAATGGCAAGTAATAACCCTACCATTCTTGATGTTAGTGGCATTACATATATCACTCATTAAATCTAGGTAACAGTAACAATCTGGATCAACATACTCTATATAGTAAACACCAGATCCATGATGCACTACAATACTATATATTGTGTTTGAAGACATATTCACCTGAAAATAGAAAAACTATTGGAATATGCATAAGCTAAGTTCCAAATTCAACGCAAAAACGGAATAGAAAAACAAGAACAGAACAGAACAAACAAACAAAAAAAAAAAGGAATAAAAACTCAATCTACAACAAACAAAAGGAATATACGAACAGAACATATGTTTTTCTAAGATAAAGAATAGATAAACAAAAAACCCAATAAAGAATGTCTTTCCATGAATATATAAATAATAGGGAAGTAAAGGATTCCCAAATACCATTTGAAAAATTGTAAAAAACCCAAAATCAATCTACAGCAAACAAAACCTTCATCGAAAAACTTAAACAATCCAAACTGATAAAAAAAAAAAAGCCTTAATTGAAAAACTAAAAGAAACTCACTCTCTAGTCAATTTCCATTCACTAGAACTTTTCATTTTTAGGATTTCGTTCACACATACATACATAAAACATTCTCAACAAAACCTTCATCGAAAAACTAAAACAATCCAAACTTCAAACAAGACCTTAATCGAAAACTAAAAGAACTCAAAACTCACTCCATTCAAACAAGACTTTCATCGAAAAACTTAAATAACCCAAATCCAATTTCCATTCACTGGAACTTTTCATTTTAGGGTATTCATTCACACATGCATGCTAAAACTTTCTCAAATGAGATAAATATGAATCCAACAAAAAGAGAAATATGAAATAAACCTCGCAGAGATCAGAAGATGAAGAAGAATAGTTGTAGATGACGGAGACTTGCTTTAGGAGGTGTCGGAAACTTGAATTTGTAGAGGCCAGCGACTGTCAGGAGCTTGAAGAAGAAGGAAGAAGAAGAGTAAAAAGGGAAAGTAAAAAAATTAGAGATGGTCAAAGTAAAAAAGGGCTTTTTCGTCCTTCAGATTTTTACGTTTTCCCACGCAAACGAAACAACTTCCAACGAGGGCTATACTCGTCATTTCACCCCCTCTGTTAACGTCGTTTAGCCTAAGTTTCTGACAAGGTCTGACTGCTTTTGTCAGAAGCCTCAGGAGAGGTAAGTGTAATTTTCCCTAATAATATATCGAGATTTTGCTTACATGGGTGTTGTCAATTGGTTTAAATTATAGCTGACAATTTCTAACCCGACCTGTCAATCCACCCGAATTTTCATGGGTTGGAGTTTAAGTTTTCAACCCGTAGATCAGGTTTGGATTGAATATTTTCCATAAAAATTCTTTTTATTTTAAATAAAAACTTTCTAGCCAATCAGGTTTCAAAAAATTATTTTTTAATCAAAAAATTTAACTTAATCTTTAATTGTGGGTCCCATTAAGATAAGGCTTATCTCTTAAGTTAAGTTTCCAAAATTAAAGAAACTCTCACCCATCTCTCTCTTTCTTTTCCTAAATTTAATCTCCCAATCCAACCGTAAATAGTGCCTTCTACTCAATCTGAACCATCCAACTTTTTGGACCCACTACCTAGAGGATAAAATTGGTGGGTATATACATAATTTTGTAGGTAAGCATTGGCTTTTATGTCATTTCAATTAGGAAAAATTATACTTTGACCCCTTGATATTTCTGATAATTTCAATCAGCCACTTAGGTTTTTGAAACTATAATAACACACTTAGTCGGAAACCGAGTCAACCAGGGTTTTTATTCTCGGGATCCTGGACCGGTACGGGTCGATCCTGGTCTAATCCAAATGTTGGATCTTTAATTTTCTTTTTCTCTTTTTAAAAAAAAAATTGGATCGATCAGAGCGACGATACCGGTCAGGATCGGTTGGTATCGGACTAATCTAGGCCGGTTGGATCCTTTATTTTATAAATTAAAAAAAAAAAAAAAAAACAGAGAGAGATCTGTTGGATCGGCCGATCCAATCACTGGACCAGTCTGGATCGGTGGTTCAAATTTGTATCAGTTGGACCGATTCAATTCAAAGCCTGACGATACAATTGTTGTATCTAACTAATAAGATAAATTGAGAATTTAATTATATAAAATAAAATTTGATAAATTAAAATTTTTAAATAATTAAAAAATAAAAAATAAAATCAATCATCAAAATCTTAAATCTAATTAGTTATTATAATATTTACTAATGAATTAAAGAATCTAACTCATAAAGGGAAGTTAAGATTCAAATTATCAAAATATAAAATCTATTATAAATATCAATAACCTAATTAGTGAAAGAAATCAAGACCCTAATTAATTAAAAATCTTTAGTAGATTTTTACTAACCTATTTTAAATATCTCAATGCATAAACAACATAGTCGTTAATGCTTATGAGAAATGGAATCCTAGGATAATGTTAGATATCCTAGAATAATGTTAGATTTTAATGTATATCTTAAAAGTGAAAAGAATCTTAAAATTATCCTCAAACTTATCTATTAGTTAGTTCTATATTATCTTTGAGTAAAGTAGTTGTAATAATACTTATCAGGATACTAATAGATAAATAGATAAGAGACTATTATCCTACCAATCTTAAGATACTAATAGATTATTAGTAGATAAGAGACTATTAGTAGATAAGAGACACCTTATATACTAATATTTACCAATAATTATTATTATTTTTTAAATATATAGTATTATTCGATTAGATAATTAAAATTTTAGAAAATCAATAATTTGTAAAAGAAAATCAAGATTTTAATTAGTTACAATATGAAAATGTAATTAAATGAAAAATTCTTTTTAAGGTTTTCTTACTATTCTAGATTATAAATATTTGATTTATATTTTTTAAACTTATTAAAAAAAATTATTTTGTGAATAATCTTTGAACAGTACTATAAGTAATTACATTTTATATTAATATAAATTATGGTCTTTTTTATACATTTATTTTTCATTAATTAAAAAAATTAATGAATTTTTGGTCAACTTTTATAACTAATAAACCTTTATCCTAACAATCTTTTCATACAAATAGATAAGTAGTAGGATACTAATAGATAAGTAAATAAGAGATGCCTTATCTACAAGATTTAGTAATTAAC
>JAUPMG010160638.1:0-24467 GCA_031762675.1 Pachysandra terminalis | reverse complement strand
TTCCGGTTCGGGTCGTTACACTTGTTTGGTTGAGGTTTTAGGTGGGTGAGATCTAGGGTCTAGATCTTGCCACCTCAACTAGAGAGAAACACAAGTTTGCAAAACATAGAAAATTAGGGTCAGAAGAGAACCTGTTCAAAAGAGAAGTGTTGAAGCTTTTGATTGGATCAAATTGGTGATTTCTTCATTTCTTTTGTAAGCAAACCCATTCAAATTATTCATTGACTAAATTAGGAGTTCATAGACTATCTTTTCATGGATTTTCCATGATTTTTGATGTTATTGAACGAAGAATGTTTTCTTGTGAAGATTGTATCTAATAGAGTTTAATCTCCTTGAATGTTGTTGTGTTTTATGTGAAATCGTGTATTGAATGTTTAGTTTTAGGATTTCTTGACCCTATGATGTTTGCATGAAGAGGAAACCCATAAATTTGGCTTACCGCGTGGTTCGGCGACCAACTCGGTGTGCCAAACTGTTCGCCGACCCAACCCAGAAACCTTCCCCCAACTTTCTCGGTCCACCGAGAAGTCCGCCAAACTTAGAATGCTTCAAAATTGCTTTCACTGGATTCCTCGGTTTGTTAGGAATCCAACAAGACAAATTTTAGACGATTTCGATTTCTACACAGAAAGTTATGGTCATTTTAGTGAAGGAGACTCAACCTAGAAAATAGTTCTCGATGCGTTGATTTCTACACAGAAAGTTATGGTCATTTTGGTGAAGGAGACTTAACCTAGAAAATAGTTCTCGGCGCGCCGAGGAGTACGCTGAGAATTCTGGGAATTTCATGTTCCTTGGAAAGTCCGCCGAGAGGTGTGCCGAGGATGACTTCGGTGCACCGAAAGGTACACCGAGACACCTAGACTTTTCCTTTTTGACTGAAAGTTCATACATAATCAGAATTTCACCTAATTGGACTGATTTTGATGCTAGTTTTTTTGGATTATCATGACTTATCATAGTTACTTCATTATAGACCCGAGTTTGAGTAAAGGTGTCTTAGGACTAACCCTTTACCCCAAACATGTCTGATTTACTTGGAACATTGCACATAACCTGGGATCGACCTAATTATATCAAACATGAGAGATTGATGAATTACACTCTTATTGGTTATTATTACACCTTCTACACTAAGATGATTGCATAATTAATGTGCACCTCATCACTTGCACTGCATTGACTCTTGACCTCGATATGGTCTATGAGAAATTCCTTCTACCTCAGAGTTCCTGTGTTGGACTCATGAGTGATAAGAGTGCTATGATACATTTTTATTGAGTGAGGCTTTTAACTGGCTGAGTTGAGGGATTAGCTACCCCAATATCCTCATCCATGATTATGATTCTATTTTTCCCAAGGCATTTCATGATGGGAAAGCTTGGATGTATATTCAGGGAGAGTTCTCTGTTAACTGTCAGTGAACATGATTTCCTGAGTCAATCTAGGTGATAGAATCTGGGAGTATTACCCATGATCAAAAATTAAGTGGGGGGATTGTGCCTTCTAGGTTGAAAATACTTAAAAATATGTCTGCGCTCATAGAATATCCTATCCTTGAGAAGGTCTTGTATTGGGGGGATGGTTTGATAAGACATCTTGCTCAGAGGACGGATCGATCATGTGGGAACTTTTCATATTGATAGGTATAATAGAGTGCACAGCATCTTAGATTGAATGATTAGTTCACCTTGGTGTACACTAATTATATCTAGAGCACTACATGCATTTAACAAAGATTCGACCTCATTCATTCATATTATGATTTCTTTCCTTCTGTTTATTTTATTGGATAATCCGTGATTAGTGGTCGTGGCCTTAGATCACTCTTAGACTACCTTGAATGCTTTTACTTACTGGATATGTGTAGCTCATGCTTTCTAGCAACCACATTCCAGGTTCTATAGATGAAGAAACTCTGAATAGTGAAGTGCAAGAGGAGAATCCCGTAGATGAAGAGAGAATTTGGGAATGGGTATAGAAACCAAATTTGTTATAGAAAGTGTAGTAGAGTTAATTTTCCCTTCTTAACTTGTAATAGATTAGATCTTGTGATTACGTTACTTATATCTTACTAGAACTGTTAATTACTTCCGCTTATGTTTTGATTATTATTTTCACTCCCTTTGGGGTGAGAGTCATGAATAAAGCTTGAAAATTTCAAAATTGAGGTTTTTCGGTTTGGTTCATGATAATCGGATCCTTGAGGATATGTTGAGGGCATGTGTGCTTGATTTCAGGGGTAGTTGGGAGGAGCACTTGCTATTAGTAGATTTCACCTACAATAACAATTTTCAATTGAGCATCGAGATGGCACCATTTGAAGCCTTGTATGGCAGACCTTGCAGATCGCCAGTGTGTTTTGCTGAAAGTGATGAGTCATTTGTTCTAAAACCTGAGGTTGTTTTGGAAACGTCGGAGAAGGTGAAGCTGATTCAAGATGAAGGTTGCCCAGAGTCGTCAAAAGTTGTACGCTGACAGTCATAGGCGAGCGCTTGAGTTTTTTGTTGGAGATAGTATCTTCTTGAAGGTTTCTTCGATGCATGGCATCATGAGATTCGGCAAGAAGGGGAAGCTAGCTCCAAGGTTTGTGGGACTGTTCATAATTTTGGCCAAAGTTGGGGCAGTAGCGTATCGTTTATCCTTACTGCCTTAGTTGTCTGTCTATCACAAAGTGTTTTATGTTTCTTTGTTGCAGAAATATGAGCCAGATCCATATCATGTCATAGATTGATAGTCAGTGGAGATTGAGACGATGCTACATATGTTGAGTCACCAGTGGGTATGTTGGACCGGAAGGAGCAAGTCTTACGTACTAAGACTATTCCTTTGGTGAAGTTACAGTGGGGTCATCATGTCATTAGTAAGGCTTCTTGGGAGCGCGAGGTTGTGATCAGAGTCAAGTTTCCTTTTTTGTTTACTTCCTAGGTGATTTAATTTTGGGGACAAAATTCTCATAAGGAGGGTGGATTGTAGTGAAGCATAAACTTTTGCTCACGTGGCACACGCTCACAAGGTACACGTGGCACATATATGTGATTATTTTCATGTGTCATTATTTATCTGTGTGTATGATAGTATGCCTTGTTGAATTCTAAAACGATCGACATTTTCGGATTTCAAATCATGTGGTTAGATTGTATTTTATTTGCATTTTTGTGAGATGATGTGTGCATGCTTGTATGGGCGAGCATGCACTGTATCATGTTTTGGTGTTTTAAGTGATTTTAGTTTAACTGGTAGTTAGTGTGGTTTATGTAGACTGTGGTTGGACCGATGGTTGAACTGGAGAACCAATGCCTATTCTTTAAATATGAATGGTTAAGTCCTGGTCTAATTAAAATTTCAATTAGACTCGGATTAGGGATTCCTGAATTTTTAACTATCGTTGAGATTTCTAGAGAGAAGAACAAATAGGGATTCCTACAGGGCCTTTGCAGATATTCAATCGTATCTTCTTCATTCTTAGTCAGATCTTCTTCGTCCATTAACATTTTATTCGTGGTTTCCGGAGGTGAGAAGCCCCGTATTTTTTCTTGGATTTTTCTGAGAACGTTTTGAGGTAGGTGTCTTACGGACAACTGGTTTACTTCATTCCATTTGACTGTAGGTTGTTAGAGATAATTTCAAAAAATTTAGGAGGGGATTTCGTGTTCGTTTAGTAGTTTATGCTTTAGATGGGGGGAAAGCAGCATGTATTTCTGATTATGTATTATTGGAAGTGTTGATATGATTGTTGTGCTTATTAGTGAAGTGATAAGGATTTTATAAACTAAATGAGTTTTATTAAGGATTTTAATCGATACAATTATGCATATGGATTTGTTTTAAATTGAATTTTAATTCCTAGATTCACCTAGTTTTCGTTTGATCAATTTGTGTAGTTCAGGTGGTCAAACATTTAGTGGGTTTCATTATGTATACAAGAAGTGGCCTGAGGAAGCCTTCAGGACAACTAGAAACCCACTTGGATACTAAAATCTAGGAGATTTTGAGTTTCGCGGTACTCGATCAACCGGACGAGTGCAACCAGTTGACCGTAAGGTTCAATCGACTGGAGCACTGATTGGTCGGTTGACCGGGTGAAAGTTCGGTCCATCGATGCACTGACCGGTTGGTCTGGTCACTTTGAGGTGTGTTTTTGTTGGTTGGTCGGTCGACTGGTTAAGGTTGGTCGGTCAACCGGTTACCGTAATGTATGAATGTGTGTTTCTGTGTCTAGATGCAACCTGTCGACCGGTTGAGGTTGTTAGGTCGACCGGACACACCCAGAATGTGATATGTATTATGATGTTGGTGTTTTTGATTGTGTAATATGTGTGATGGGATTACCCATGTATATGGGTGCACGTGTGGACCCGAATGAGATGTTGAATGGGATTGTGATAGTTCTGATAACGTTATGGTTTGCTAAATAAATATGAATGAGTGGTATGTGTGATGATGATATGATATGGAATGTATGATTTCATTAAAGTAGGACGTGATATGTGCAAATGTGGTAGGATTATGACTATGTGATGAATTATGATGATCAAGAATAGCATGTTAGGATGTTAGATGATTATGGATATGATACGTGACGGATGAAAGATGTATGAACGCAATCCATGTACAAGGTTAGTACTTTGCATGATGTTGTTGTAAGTATGATTCCATGTCATGCTTAGTTGTTGACTATTCACCCTAGGATTTTTTGGGTGAAAAGACCATGCTAGGGGCATTAAAGATGTCATGCCAATTGGCTTTGCTTATAGCTATTAGGGTCATCACGGGTTAATAGACATGAGGGACCATAATGTTGAGTAATGGTACAACAACTAAGCTTATGGAGCTTAGGTGATCCATTATAGTTTTGAGTCCGCTTAGTACGGATGGTCAACTATATTTTGGGTTGTCTGTCTACCATGAATTGAACAATGAATTAGGAAACTTCATGTGGCTTATCAGGGTTGTTGTGTTTGTCTTTACCTGGAATGGGTCCGTGGGTTTGAGTCCCTACAAAAACATAGGATGGGCAATTGTGACCCGTTGGTTGCAAGTCCCTAGAACTATGGTGCACACATAGATTTGTGACAGTCTTATCCTGTTGGCATAAACTAGGATACAAGAGGCGTTTGATCCTTTCCTGAAAGTTGGATCATCTTTTGGTTATGGCCGGTATCCGTAAGTCCATTACACGGAGTTTGAGACAACTCACCCGATAAAAGCACTGTTGATGTCATGTTGTGCATGTTTACATTGTTTATGTTATTGCATGTGCATATCATTAGAGACAGATTGCATGTAGACACAGTTGTGTGAACTGTGGGTTATCGTCCCGTTTATTGATTGATTGGCATGAGTGTACCATGGCATGTGAGATGCTATTGGACTGATGTACGTGATATATGACACTCAATGCGATGTGTATGTATTTTATTATGTATGCATATTATCATGATTATTATCTGATAACCCTTTATAGAATTTCTAATAACTTCTTTACTGATGTCTCGAAGAATTCTATGTATAAGATGAACTGTTATGTATGTATAACATGGTTGTGTGATTGCATGACAGGCTGATCGCTCTATGTTTGTTTATGTGTGAAGGGCTAGTTGTTAGTTTGCCTCTACTAGCTGTGAGCTAATCCTTCATTGGGATTTACTTTTCAGGTCCTCCACGTGATCCAGCGACGAGGTGAGGAGGGAAGGTAGAGTCGGCTCTCGGTAGAATAGTTTAGCTCTTTTTGAGAGTGTTGGATTAGTAGGCTTGGTTCATAGTTTTAATTCACAGGACTTAGTTTGATTTATTTCAGCTTTGGTTTATGTTAATGTTAGTAGTTTCATTCTAGTTAGTTTGATTCATTGTATGGAACCATTTGATTTTTATTTCATTCTATTATTGGATTAGAAAGTTTTTTTGTTAACTCGTATTTTTGAGTTAGTCTTCCGCTATAAATTTCTGATTTAGGTATTAGCTCCACTGCACCGTCTGTGCAAGGGAATTAGTAGCGAAGAGGCCTCCTAGGTTTTGGAGTGCGAGGTTGTGTTCTTGAGATTCACAATTACATGTTATTCAATGTGATATGGGTTTTGGGGCATGACACATCATGGATCTCCCAAGGAGACATAACTCATAGAGTCCTCTAAATGCCCTGATGGCACAAGTCAACTTAATGTCTCATTCTGCTCGTAATGCGTGTGTCTGGGCTAGTTGTGTGAGAATCTGACCACTATCTTGGTGACATATCGTATACATATCCTCATAATATGGAGGCAATAAGCGTGTAAAGTGTATATGTAATACACAATCTCATGTCTCATGAAAAGATACACTCTATTAAATTCTCACGCATGAAATATAAATGTAATATGAGATGTCTACATAATAAATGTAAGTAAAACTGTTCCACCTAACACAAATCACAATCTACGTAATCCCATCTCTATGACATGGACCTTAACAACTTGTCTAGCTATAGGTTTTGTAATGTGATCAGCTGTCATCTTTTGAGTACGGATATGTGTAAGGGACATGTCTCCATGTGCAACTTTGTCTCTAATGTAATGATAACAAATTTCAATGTGCTTCTTCCTGCCATGGTACTTGGGGCCTTTGGTGTTGGCCAATGCTGCCATGCTATCACTATATATCGTGATCTGCTCTACGCCAACTCTGAAGACTCCAAGATCCTGTAAGAATTGCCTCAACCATAATGGCCTCCTGGATGGCTGGATAACAAGCTATGTACTCTGACTCCATAGTGGACAACGCTACACAGACTTGCTTCTTGCTACTCCTAGAGATGGCTCTGCCACCTAGCAAGAATGTTTATCATAATGTCAACTCTCGACTGTCTACATCACTCGCCTAGTCTGTATCGCAGAAGCAAAGCCTGTAATCTGCTGTCCCACTTTGGTATCTAAGAATGCATTTCACTACCTTCAATGAGTTTTCCCAGGGTTACTCTGGTAACAACTGACCAAGCCAACCACAAAACTAATATCAGGTTGAGTAAACATCATAAATTATATTAAACTACCAATAGCACTAGCATAGGGAACATGTGCCAAGATGCAATGAAGCACCCTTCTCGACAAGAGTGTCAATAAGCTTGGCATTATGCATCCTGAAACGCTTGTACCTTCTTTATGTAAGTCTCCTGGGACAAACACCAGAAGTTTTCAAAATTTCAAAACACCCAACTTCTCCTTCTTTAAAAACTTTGTTTTTATTTCAACTTTTACCCCAACCTTTACCAAATTCACACTTTTTGGCCCAACTGAGATTATAAAACTGAAATTCAGTTTTTTTTTCAACTCTTCGAATTTCCTCTCGAATCCTCTTTTTCTCCCTCTCTTCCTCTCCTCTCACTCTCTTTTTTCCATTCACTCTTTCTTCTTCTCCAAGTTTCTTCTCCTATATTCATCCCCTACCTCCATAGCTAAAATATTCTGCAAAATGTTTTCTCTCCTTCCTTCTCCTTCCCCTTTTCTTATTCTCCTTCCTTTTAATTCTTCTTCTTCTTCTCCAGCCAATCACCACAGCAAAGCTTATATCACCTCCAGCAATCATTCTCTAATCATTCGAGCATCTTCGAATGGCATTCTCTGAACTTAGCTCATCCGAGCATCTCGGATCTAATTCGAATAGAAGCTCTAAAACAAACCATCATTCCATCACCTTGGGAGTGCACGGATCTGATCCTAACAGAGCACATGCTCCAACCTGCAAAACTGAAAACCACAGAGCTTTGAGATCTGAAACCAACTTCTCCTCCTTCCTTTAACCTGTAAGATTGAGTAGCTCCTCAAATTCGATCTCCCTCGTCTGCACCAAACTAAGTGTCTTCTCTATGATCTTCTTTAATCGAACAAAGAAAATTCTCAAATCTGAATTGGACGAAGCCTTCATTTTCTTCAGATTTGAATGGAACATCTCTGAACTGAAGCAGCTCTTCCATTGATCTGAACCAGAGCACCGTTCTTCTTCAGATCTGCAAAAATCGAACGGAGCTTTGTCTCCTTTGATCTTCTTCCTCCGATTCACATAGCATTAAAGAGTTTAAAGGTGTTAATGGACAATTTTGAGAGCCTTTCTCATGAATACTCAGAGCAGAGAACAACCTTTCATTATAAAGCATATTGTCTAGATTTATAGAGTCTAGGAATTTTACTTATGAGTGAGATTCCTCAAGGATCCTATGGGATATACATGGAAAGATGATATACAAAGAATATAGGAGATTCTCTAGTTTCTATTATGATTTGAGTGTGTGACCATTGTACAATAGCTGTAATAGCTGTCAAAATGTGTTGACCATAATGGCAGTTTCTACAATGATCTTCTTCATTACTCCCCCTCAAACTGAGGAGTGAGGAAGGCTGAACTCCCAACTTGGATCTGATAGTGCGAAATATCTCCTTAGAAAGGGTCTTTGTGAAAATGTCAACTAGTTAACCAGATGATCCAACAAATTTAGAGACAAGTTGACCTTGGGCAACCTTCTTATGAACAAAATGGTAATCTAGCTCGATGTGTTTGGTACTAGCATGGAAGACAGGATTGGTACACATATATAAGGCCCTGATGTAATCACAAGACAATACTGAAGGATGGGGAAGAGAAACACCAAGTGCACAAAGTATAAAAGTGACCCAAGTAATTTCTATTGTGGTTGCCGCCATGGATCGGTATTCTGCTTCGGCACTCAATCTAGCCACTGTTGGTTGTTCTTTGCACCCCAAAAGATAATATTAGATCCAAGAAACAAACAGTATCTTGTAGTTGAATGTCATGTAATAGAGCACCCGACACAATCAACATCGGAGAAGCCATAAAGATCAAGGGATGTGTCACGAAGAAGATGAATACCATAATGAGATGTTCCTTGGACATACTGTATATACGTTTAACCAAATGCAGTTGAACATAGCCAGGTGCAAGCATATATTGGCAAACTAAATTCACAGCGTATGATATGTTAGGACGGGAGATGGTAAGGTACTGAAGGGCTCCAACAATGCTTCGATAAGTATACCCATCTGAAAGAGGGATGTCTGATGATTGAAATGGAATCTTGGTGGCCAATGGAGTGGATATTGCCTTGCAAGAATCCATACCAACTCGTTGAAGGAGGTCTTTGGCATACTTTGATTAAGAAAGAAACAACCTAGAAGTAGTAGGTTGGACTGCAATACCCAGAAAGTAATGAAGACTTCCTAAGACTTTCATGGAAAATTCCAATCCAAGCAATGTGATGAAATATTAAAGAAGGTTTTCATCGCTCCCAGTGACAATGATTTCATCAGCATAGAGAAGGAGAGCAATAGTATCATTTGAAGAATGAATTATGCATAGTGATGGGTCATGCATGGTGCACAAAAACCCCAAATGTAGTAAAAACTGGCTGAATCGATCGAACCAAGCTCTTGGGGCATGTTTATGACCATAGAGAGCTCGCTTGAGTCTACATACATAATCAGGCTTAGAGGAATCTATGAATCCAGGTGGTTGCACCATATAGACAGGTTCTTTAAGAAACCCATGGCGGCATGCATTGGATACATCAAGTTGGCGTATATACCATCCTTTTGAGAGAGCAAGTGAGAGGACTATCCTGATAGTCTATGGTTTTACATCCGGGCTGAATGTATCAGCAAAATCTACACTTCCTCTTGGTTGTATCCTTTGGCTACAAGTCGAGACTTCAATCTCTCAAGTGAACCATCAACCTTGAATTTGGTTTTGAAAACTCGTCTGCAACCAATAACGTTCATATATGGTTCTCGTGAAATAAGATCCCATGTAGAGTTAGTCTGAAGAGATAGAAGTTCATCTTCCATAGCTTTTCTCCACCCTGGATGAGTCATAGCCCCTTGATATTTTTAGGCTTTGTTGGAATATCACTTTTGTCAGCTGAAATGATGTGCACAAAACCAGCCTTGGCTTTGCCCCTAGTTCTAATGGGATGTGTATTGAGTTGAAGACGTCGACCAGTATCATGGGTTGTAGGTGAAGATGACAATGAACCATGCTATTGTGGGAGATTCCTCGTATCGATAACTATGGATTTAGTGGGTTCATGATGACGTGTGAGAACCATATCAGATTGATCTTCATGATCAGGCTCAACTATGTCATTAATGAAGTCATGATCTGCATTACTTAGAGGTTGATCTGTTGCATGGCCTTGTGTATGGGAAGAACTTTCCTCATTAAGATTAGTTCAGGCATCATCTGTTGATGAAGGAACCAACAATTGAGGTTGTATTGTTTCAGTTACTTGCTCATTACTGTTTGGCAAAGAGGACAATGGAGTAGGGATAGATGCCTTCTCGGTTAACCAATCGACAAAGTTAGTCATGAGGAGATCATCTTGTTACTGAATTTTGTTGGACAAATTGTTCTGATTTGCCAAAGGAAATTTCATCACATCAAATATCACGTGCCAAGATATATAAATTCGCCCAGTTGGAGGGTGCAAGCATCGATAGCCTTTATGGATGAGGCTATATCCTGTAAAAATACATGGTAATGATTTTGGAGAAACTTTTTTTTCTCGTACTCTTTGAGATAAAGATAGCACCTGTAACCAAAAGGTCTTAGAGAAGAATAATCAGGATATCAACCAAACAATAATTGATAAGGTGTTTCCATTTCCAAGCTGGATGAAGGCAATCTATTTATTAGAAAAGTAGAAGTGGAAAAGGCTTCAACCCATAGTTTCTTTGAAAAACCAGAGAGGAAAACCATTGACATACCCAATTCTCTTATATGTCGATGTTTTATTTCCACCACTCCATTTTTCTCAGGAGTTTTGGGGCAAGAAAGTTGTCATATCATCCCATTATCCGATAAGAAATGAAGAAATTCATTTCGAGCAAATTCTCCTCCACCATCACTTTGAATTTTTTTTTTTTTTGCTCCAATTTGTGTTTCCACCATTAGCTTGAATTTGTTGAAGCAATCAAAGAAATTGGATTTGAGTTTTAATGGGAAAATTCAAGTATATCTGGTAAAATCATCAACCAAGGAAACATAATATTTAAATTGTTGCATAGAATCAATTAGAGCTGGTCCCCCCAAATCACAATGGGCCTTTGTCAATGGAGAATCAATTTTTTATTTTTAAAAATAAAAGGCAACTTGCTACTTTTCCAAATTTACAACTTTCACAAATATTATTCTTGTTCCAATTGGTAACATCAATCAGTCTATTTTTATTCAAAAACTGAATTATCTTTTGATTAGGATGATCTAATCTCTGGTGCAAGACCTCCTCACTTGTTCTTTTCTGTCTTGTAGAAAAGTAAGCTTTCTTTTCTCCTTCTAATGTATAGATTCCTCCTCCTCTAGTTCCCGTTGCCAATGTTCGCCCTAATTTTCGGTCCTTGATCACAAATCCATCAATAAAGAATTCAAAAACATATGATAGATCATTTGTCAACTGTCCAACAGAAAGCAAAGTTCTCATGATTTCAGGAACTAGTAAAACATTTTTAAGATGCAAGATACCATGTGAAGCAGGAACACTAGCTGATCCAATATGAGAAATTGATAACCTCTTCCCATTTCCAACAATAATCTTATCATCACCAAAATATGGCTATAAGGACTGAAAAATACCTGCACTATTTGTCATATGAGAGCTTGCTCTAGTATCAGGAATCCACTTTGGATCTTGTCGATCAGTGACTGTCATGGCAGCAAGGGATTGTGGTATGTCTTCTGCTTGAAAGGCATGGTTGAACTGATTCCATCAGTTCAAGGCTGTGTGATTTAGTCTTCCACATATCTGGCATGGTGCTTGTTGCTCATTGGTATTGCTACGTGCATGGGGCTGTGTATTCTGTCCAGTCTACTGATATTGTTGATTTTGAGGATGTGAAGATTGAGTTGTGTTTGGTTTATGACCTCATCCTTGTGTATCTGTGTGAAGCCCCGTCCCCTTGAGTTCCATGCTTGATTAGGACAATAATTTTGGCTGGATCATCCTTGATTCCAACCTTAGTTCCAATTTCTGTTGCCTCGATTTCCTTTTCCATTTACTTGGCAGTGGGTAATGAAGGTTCTAAATTCATTAGGTCTTTCATCACTTCCTTTATTCATTTGTGATCTCTTCTCATACCCAATAAGTTATTGAGCAAATTGATCGAATGTTGGAAGAGGTGATTTTACCAACAGTGCATTGGTAAAGATTTCATATTTCTTTCCTAGGCCATTGACGGCCCAAAACACCTTCTTTGAATCTGATGGTGGCTTTTGGATTGCAGAAAACTCATCACAGACGTTCCAACAATGTTTTAAGTAAACTTCGACAGAATCGTTACCTTTTTGCATACTTTGCATTTGATACGTAAGATTGAACTCCCTTTCTTTTGTTGACGATGTAAAAGATTGCTCTACGTAACTCCAAACATCATGGGTTGTCTCCATTCCTATTATGAGATTTAATATCTCTTCTGTCATAGTCCCTGCGATTAAACTCTTTAGCAAGCGATCTTGCTTTCTCCATGAGACAGGCTGAATTAGTCTCTTCCACTTCTTCATTATTTGTGATCTTCTTCTTTGGTATCTCAGCATCTGAATTAATGTGATCAAGTAGATATACATTCTCTATCATTGGCATAACTTGCTCTGATACCATAAAGAGTTTAAAGATGTTAATGGACTCTTCTCATGAATATTCAAGCAGAGAACAACCTTTCATTATATAGCATATTGTCTAGATTTAAAAAATCTGGGAACTTTACATATAAGTGTGATTCCTCATGGATCCTATGGGATATAAATGGAAAGAGGATATACATAGACTATAGGAGATTCTCTAATTTCTATTATGATTTGAGTGTGTTACCATTGTACAATAGCTGTCAAAGATATACATTCCTTCTAAAACTCTCTCTTAATGCTCTGATACCATAAAGAGTTTAAAGATGTTAATGGACTCTTCTCATGAATATTCAAAGCAGAGAACAACCTTTCATTATATAGCATATTGTCTAGATTTAAAAAATCTGGGAACTTTACATATGAGTGTAAGTCCTCATGGATCCTATGGGATATACATGGAAAGAGGAAATACATAGAATATAGGAGATTCTCTAATTTCTATTATGATTTGAGTGTGTTACCATTGTACAATAGCTGTCAAAGATGTGTTGACCATAATGATAGTTTCTACAATGATCTTCGTCATTAAGCATCGTCTCCTTTGAGCTAATCTGAAGCAAACTAGAGCAACTCTTCTTCTTCTTCCGGCATTGAAGCTCTCTGAATTCAGGAGATCATAATCTAGAGAGCACCTTCAATTCTGATCCCAATAGCTTCATCTAACCTGCAAAGAGTAGATCTATCTCCATCTCACCGGATCTATACCAATTATGCTTCCTTCCTTTGACCCGCAAAATCAAGCACAGAAAAAATATCGAAGAGTTGAGAACTTCATAAACTTCATCTCTTCTACTTTGATCTACAAATTCAAGAGCAAAAGGAGTACATTTCTTCAAATCTGAACTTTGCAATCCTTAAGACAAACTCCAAAGGAGCCCAAAGCCAAGGAGTTGCACCAAAATTCTACCTTGCTGCTACGAGTAATCTCTTCTTACACATTTATTTATTTATTTTTTAATTATTTGGTGTACGGTTCATGTTTGACCTTTGGTCATTAAATAAATACTAGATTGCTCTACAAATGTGCAATTTGAATGAAATTTATTTTTATAGAAAGTAGACTTTATCTAGGATTTGGAAAGAATCAAATAATATTAATATCGTTTTTATGTGAATTATGGTGAGTTTTATAAGTTTGAGGTACTGTTTTTCCAATTTTTAATAATTTGAGATTTTTGATTTTTTAAAAATAGTTTTATTTTAAGTTTTATCTAAATTTCTTATATGTTGTTTATTTTGATGTTTAGATTATTCAGTGAGTTTATCAAGTATTAAATATATATATGAGATGAGTTTTAAAAAAAAAGTATTTGTTGATTAATCTAATTTTTCAGATTTCAAAACATAAAATAAAAAAATGTTTTAAATTAGTTAAGAATTTTATTTTCTCATGAATGTTTATAGGCTGTTTACTTTAGGTATTTTATGTTAAATCCATTTTTTTTAATAATTTTATAAGTTTTGTATAATTTAAAAAAAAATCTAGATGCACATATATTCATATTTGTTTTTATGTAATTTTTTATATTTTGTTCTGTAGGATTTTTGATGAATTTTCATATTTTATTTTCAGCATTTTAGATTATTTTAGATTTTTCCTCAATTTAAGATCATTTTAGGATTTTACAATTTTTTTTAATTTTATTTTAGTTTATTTTTTAGATTTCCTTTAAAATTGAGCAAACATCTTTGAACCGGTTGAAGTGGGAGAAAATGGGTGCCTAACACCTTCTCATTTCTCTCAAATAAACCTCACATGAAATCTAAACAAACCACCCTTAGTTTCACATTTTGGTCTAATTTGAAATTAATTAATTAATCCAAGGGTGACCATCCACACCTTTAACCCAATGGATGATGGCGACTCCATTTACCCGATCTACCTAGGGTCCACCTGACCCGAGGGTGATCACAGTTTCACTCCATTATTTCATGTTAGGGCATGTGGTTGTATGCATTGAACTCAAGGAAAAACTTCATTTCCATTGCATTAATGTCATTATTGTATTCAATCGGGATTTACATACCATGTTAATGTATTGATTTATATTATTCAAATGTGTGTCATGCGTACTTATCGAGCCTCATAGCTTACGCAGTTTAGTGCGTTGTATGTTTACAGGTTGAGATGATCTCGAGGGACGGATGGTGAATTGATGAAGTTTGATTTAAATGCTTAAAACTTGTAACTCAGTTTTTACCATGATGAATTACGTTTATGATGGTTTTGAGAGTTGTAATTGATTTAATTTATTATGTTTATTACATTTGTTGATTGAATCATTGAGAGGTTATATCATTTGGTATTGTGGTTTGTAGTATTTTCCTTTGGCTTCCGCATTAGATACTTTGTGTTGGGTCGTTGGATCAGTCAGGCCGGGTCTACGTGTTGGGTCCGTTGCAGTTGCACCTTGAGTTTGTAAGAGATCATAGAAATCCATGTGACATATTTCGGGACACGACAAGAAGGTTTTCCAAAGAATCCACTTAACGCTCAGATGCATTAGTAGGTTTGCCCACAGCCGGCGACTTCTAGAATTTTTGGGTTTTTCACCCTCATCTTTAACTCCAAACTTCTCTTGTAGTATCACCAATACTCCCCACTATTTTTCACACAACGATACACACCAGAACACATAAAAAATACATATTATCCATCTAGATCATGGATTTCATATCAATTCTAACATAAAGTCATACAAACATTCTAGTTGCAATCTTATAACCATTCAAACATGATTTTAATCAAAATTGCATGCAAACCAACAAAAATCACAATCTAAATCATAGAAAATGGATATTAAAATCCTATGACTACCATAGAAGACATCATAACAATCCCATATACATTGTTTTCAGAAAAAAGGATTCAAATGCTTCTCTAACTCTTCTTCTCTTTAGGTCTTCTGAAAAACTCTAGAAAACTTGAGTTTCTTCCTCCCAAGCTTCACACGTCCAATCCTTCTCTCCCACAAGAACTTCCAATGTAGAGCTCTCTCTCCAGTGTTTAAAAATATTCTAAAATTAGGATTAGGGGAAATATCTACCCGTAGAATCGATCCCAACCCTTCATCTCATAAAACCTTAGAGACAATAAGGATTGATCGGGTGTAGGTGCATAGAATTCTTCTATGTACTTCACTAATCAGAAATAACTTAAAATATTTCACAAAAACCCTGTCCTTTAGTAAATAAAAAATATTAAAATAAATTTATAGATGGTACATTAGTAGACATATTTCTATTCATGGATGCATGGTCTATGTTTTAGGTAAATTGGTAGTCAACTAAAGCTTAAGAGAACATTGGTTTTCCTAATTCTGAAATAATGTGTTGATAGTCATTTTTGTTAAGAATCCCAAGTCAATATAATAAGAAGAGATGGCAGGTCCTAAGCCACAACATCACTTATTGGACTACCGAGTTGTCACATCCTAAACCTAGAGATCTCATTGGAGTCCCTATAGATTTGAAATATAACTCTCATCCCCATTCTACATGGGAGAGGTAGGCAATACATTACCAAACTCATTGAATTGATTAAGATGATTATAAAAGATAGAAATAAAATGTCTTAACAATAATCCACTACATCAAATAATGAAAATAAACTACTCCTAGTCTCATGCTTCAATCAAAACCTACCAACTACTGAAAATCCAACCTAATTAGTACTAACAACAATCTAAAACATAAAAGCCAATAAACCCTACTACAAAATCTACTAAAATAATCAATTATTGTCCTCATTAAAACTAATATCTTCATCATAAGCTTTTCCTCCATCTTGATCATCATAGTCTTGATGTCCCTCATTTATACGCCCTGAAATATGGTTGCTTGAAACCGTAAGATACACTTATCTTGTAAGTAAACAAAATAAAACAGCGTTTAAGAATGAAGTAGGGACAAAGCCACTATTCATTGGTATTCCCATAGAAAAAAACAGAATATTAGTATATGCAATTAATGATATATGAAGTGATGTGCAATGCAATACGATATGCTAGTTCAATTATTAATGAAAGCAATGCATGCTCAAGCAACAAAATATATAATCACTACATGTGATTCAAGAACAATCATATGAATGCAATATGCATGTTGTTTGGCATTCGAGTAGTGTATGTCCTAAACCAATCCATCTCAACTACCCAATATTAAAACCGTCCCCCGTATACACAGCCATGATAATGGATTATTCTACGTGTGCACCACAGTTTCTAAGGGCTGCAACCTAGTGAGCACAATCCCCACTCTTATTTTCAATCATGGGGACGAATCCCAAAGCATCATTCACCAGTGAAATTCCTTTGTGAGTCATACATTACCCGACTTACTAATAGAATTTCACTCGGCATCTGTCCATAAAACAAGATGTAAAGGTTTGATCTATTGGGATAGATAGTCCCTCAACACATGCAAAAGTAATCCATCAGAGACTTCCTCACCAACACTATAAATCCCAGATTACAACATCTCTCATTATATTCATAAATTCCAGAAATATAGAGTTATGAGGTCAAGTCAAGACATTAGATCCAATCAATGTCATAATGCTCCATAGGCACATGATGTGCAAGTGGATAGTGCAATTAACTAAACAATCAATTGTGTACATAAACAAGTGTAATATAAACTATAAAATATGATCATGATATGTTAGAAGAAGATAAGATTCAAAATAAAAAATTCATATGTTGTGCAAACATGGAAAAATCTACTCAATAGATGAAAAATATCAAATACATGTCAAAACCCAATTCCAACAGCACACAGAGTCTCAAATAGGTCAAACATAACTATTGTAAACATTTCATGCCGAATGGACAAACTTGGCCATTCTCGGCTCGCGACTACAGTGCAAAAGCTTTCAGTACATCTTTTAGCCGACCAAAGGCTTTGGTACCTTTTCCAGAGATTTTGGTACAAAATTTTAGTTTTGGTCCTCCGCTCAGCTTCCCCTCGAGTGGACCAAAATTCCTAGAAAATTTTAGGTCCAGTGCTCTGCTTCCCCCGTGTGGGCCGAAGCACGGGAACCCCAGAAATTCACCCATTTTTCCCCAAAAAATTCCAAAAAGACATAATATAGATAATTCAATCAATATGAAACAAATTTTCGAGGAAAACCTATAATTTACAATGCAATCCATTCACCTAAGTTACCTTAATTCTCATATGACATTCAAACCCAAAAATTTAAACCTTTTATCATGTTTTGATTAAGGAGTAGAAAAAGGGATTTTTAATAGATATGCTATGTCATACTCAAGTAATAGGACATATATACCTAGTTCATATCGAAAATAGGGTTTTATTTGAATATTTTTTGCAAATTATTAATGGTGTTGAGTAGAACACCTTCCTCTTCCTCTTCAAAGTTTAAGCTTCCGAGCTTCCTTCAAACTCCAAGCATCTCCAAATTGTAGAACTATTTTACCTCTTCTTCTTCTCTCTCTCTTATCTTTTGAACTATGATCCAACATCCAAAGCTTCTTCTTTTATAGATTTTCCACTGAATTTAACTTATTCTAGGATTCCTTATTAGTTTAGAAATTGGTTTAAATCTCAGCTCTTAAATTAGATTAGTTTAATTCTAACCATTAGATTTGGAGTCCTAACTATAGTTGAACTAATCATTAGTCCTCCAATAGTTACTAAATCCTAACTAAATTAGAATTTTTGTTATTCCTATTAATTGTTAGCCATTAGATTAGATTAGAATCTCCTATGAAATCCTAGCCACATATTATAACTTATGAGAGTTATGATTATGTGTGATGCACTTAGTTTCTTACAGCACAACCCACCAATCACAACAAGTCAAAGCCAAATATAGCAGCTAACATACTTAAATTTTAAATTAACCCCTATTTTCTATTTAATTACACATTAACCCCTATGAATTAGTTTGGGTTATTACAATCTACCAGTCTTAAGAAAAGTTTGTCTTCGAAATTCGCTTACCTTGTTTAGAACAGTTGTTGATACTTCTCTCGAATATCCGCTTCTAGTTCCCATGTCATTTCTGATTTTCGTTGATTACTAAGATCTTCAACATCGGTATCACTTTGTTGCATAGAACTTGTTTCTTCCGATCTAAAATCTCTACTGAATGTTCTTCGTATGTAGCATTTTCCTTGATAGTAACAGCTTGCCAATCAATCACACAAGTCAAATTTGGATGATATTTTCTAAGCATAGACACGTGGAATACATCATGCACAAGGTTTAAAGTAGACAGTAGTTTCAATTTGTAAGCCAGTTCACCTATCCTTTCCAAAATCTCAAATGGTCCAATGAATCTAGGTGCCAACTTACCTTTCTTGCCAAATCTGAATACTCCCTTGATTGGTGATACTTTAAGAAACACCCAATCTCCAACCATAAACTCCACCTTTCTTCTCCTTGTATCCACATATTTATTTAGTCGATCTTGAGCTATAACGAGTTTTTCTCTAATGAGCCTGATCTTCTCCGTCGTTTCTGAAATTATTTATGGTCCAATGAAAATATTCTTGTTCTCTTCGTTGTAACAAAATGGTGATCTACAAGGTCGTCCATACAATGCTTCTAATGGTGCCAGGCCGATGCTAGCTTGATAGTTGTTGTTATAAGAGAACTCCATGAGTGCTAAGTGATCTTCCCAACTTTCTTTGAATTCAAGTATGCATGCTCTTAGTAATTCTTCTAGTACTTGATTTATTCTCTCCATTTGTCCGTCAGTTTGAGGATGAAATATTGTACTAAAGTTCAGTTGCGTCCCTAAAACCTTGATGTGAATTGTGAACCTTGATCTGAAACGATTGTGATAGGTACACCATGTAGTCGGATGATCTCCTTCACGTATAGTCTTGCCAACTCATCCGTGTTCATCGAATTCTTTGCTAGTACAAAGTGAACAGATTGACGTTTAGATTCATATTGATTTCAATTCATGATTAATCTTAGTCATGGTCATATTGATTTCAATGCATGTTAATCTTAGTCATTGTGAAAAACGATGTTTGACATGATCTAATTTGTGTAATATTGTTGATATGATGATTATGGAGCATTAGAAATGATAATGGTTGGGTTTGGTATCAAAAGTTAGGTTTTGGGAACCTAGAAAAATACCTAGATCGCGGCCCATCGGCAGGCACCGGTACACCGGTGAGCCTGCCGGTAGGGAGAGAAAAAGCATAGTAGAGTCCCCACCAGCAGGCACCGGTACACTGGTGAGCCTGCTAACAAGGACCGGTTTTAGACCATTTTGACCCACCGGTAGACACTGGTACATCGGTGAACCTACTGATGTATCTTCTGAGTGGAATTTGGGGGATTTTTAGATTGGGAATTGTGTATTTAACTTAGAGCATGATCCATGGAATCAATGCTTGATCTGAAGGCTTAAGCCTACCTGTGGGGAATCACTTCGATGTTCCATGTGGTTGATATCCACCATTTCACTTATTGACTTGACCATATATTGGAGTTGAGACTCCTTTGAGTTCGTATTTGGATTGTAGGGTAATTGTATTATTTTGAAACATTGTGGAAATCTTATGATGGCCTCCAATCAGATTATCCGTGTGTATGGGTGTGTTGATAGTTTCTATTGGTGATTATCATTTGGGGTCCTTGTAATAATGCACGCATACTAGGCTTATATAGACTGTTAGGTGAGCCCGGGAGGTGGAAACTACGGATTATCCTTTCGAGGTTTTCCAGTGAGGTTGACTATCCCTGTGAGTTGAAAGGTCCCACTTAAATGACGGTAGGATTCTTGTGAGGTCTTATACAGGTTGACTATTCCCTTAGTATCATACACTCATAAAGTTAGCATATGGTGGCCTTCGTACCATGGGTTTGCACTCGGAACGAAGAGGGGGCATCCGGATTTTCCTGGTGACCTATGTCCTGAATTTGATTTGATTGAGAAGCTACGCATGAGGGGCACTTAACGGGATATGTTTGCTTTGTACATTCATTGCACCTCACTCTTTATTGCATTCCTTTGCTTGAGCATACATCTTGAGCAACTGAATGATTCACTTCATAGCATTTACATCTCATTCATAAATCAAACATATCGTTTATATTTTTATCTTATTGTTGTATTGCTGACCTCTACTTGATTAACTAGTACCATATGGGGATGGATGACATCTTTGATTTCTTACTGGGTATTCTAAGCTCATGCAACTTCTCATGTTGCAAATTAAGAAGGATGAGGGCGGACTTGATGTGCTGCTATATTGTTTCTATCAGTTTTTAGACATATACTCTTTTGAGAGTTTTTGTGATGTAATAAACCTAGTTTCCTGATTACTCTATTTATTTTGGATTATTTGAGGGTCATGACTCACCTGAAGGCATTGACTGTTTTTGGATCCTAATATTGAATTGATTAGCTTCTGCACTCTGTTTAAATATAGGTATTCTATTTACTTTTATTTCTTTTGTTTGATGGCAAACCGCATTCCATGCTTGGAACCCAAAGGTCTCACTTCAAGATCCGTTCCGCCCACATAGGGATTTGTGCCACGGGTTTCGGGGTGTGAAGAGAACACACAAGAAGATCGGGATAGGAAGCTGGGTGATAAAGGCAAGGGTAAGACTTCTAGTCCAAGGGATTAAGATAGAGAGAGGAAACTGGAAAAGAAGTGAAAGCGTTCTGAGTGGCACATATGTTCCAAGTGTGGGATGACGGGACACCTCCAGTAGTACTGTTTACGGATTTCGAATCAAAGTTGAATGCACGGCCCAGGGAAGAGGCGGAAAATTGTAGAGACGTGTACTCCTGTGAGTATTATGGCTCCTACGATGGCACCACCTCAACCACAGCCACGTCTAAATCCTAGGTGCTTTAATTGTGGAAAGATAGGACACATACAATGGTATTGTCAACAACCAAGGCAGCAAAGGAATGAACAAGGTTCACATAAGAAAAGGTTTCAAAAATAGGGAGAATAGAGGACAAGGGAGTGACTACTGCATGAACTCGTATGAAATTAGTTTGAGTATCATGTGTGTTTGAATGCGTGCTAAACTTGTGAATTCTATAATTAAAGCATAACAAACACTAGGGTTGTGTATTCTAGAGACCTAGTATGATCAATTTCAGGGAAAAAAATTCTTAAGGGGGGTAGACTGTAGTGATCCGGATCCAGAAATTAAATATAATAATAATTATCGTGAATATTTAATAGAGTTAATATGACTGAACTTGAATTCTATTTGATGGTAACTATATGCTTTGGTAATATAGTATTGGACGAAACTGTAATTAAGTGTAAGTGTTGGGGCTGAATTTTAATTAATAAGATGGATGGTAAATAAGAAGTAATTAATTAAGTTAGATTGGCTGGAATTTAGATTAATCGTGCAAGTCATTAATTAAGGTTAGGGATAGGTTAGTAATTCACACTTTGGTTTGTAATTAGTTAGATGTGAATTAGGAAGTTTAGAAGGGATTTCAATTTAGAAAGAGTTTGATGTTGAAAGGATTCTTAGTGGGGAAGTTACTTTATCAGTTTGGTTATGCGTATGGAAGGTTAAGAAGAGATTAGGAAGGGATTTGGATGAGAAAAGAAGTCAGAAAAAAGTGAGGGTTTCGTGTGACGTGAATAGTGTTTTTGGGTTAGAGAAATTAGGGTTTGAGTTTTTAGAGAGGAGGAAATAAGAGAAAGAAAAAGAAATGGACTGAAGCTAGACTTGGAAAAAAAGAAAAAGCTTGGGAGAAGAAGAAATAGAATTGATTTCTAACCTAATGTAAGTCACATTTTCTGTATAGTTCATACGAAGTGTTATGGTCTATCTCAGATTCATCGTATAAATTGTATTTTGTCGCCTTATGAATGAAAGCATGGTTGTTTGATCATAATTGATGTTTAGCAATATATTAGATCTGTTCATGATCCTGGTTTCTGATTTACACCATGTGTGAGTAACATTAAAATATGTGATTTACATCCTTGATTTCGTTTTTTGATGGTTTAATGTGTTTTTGAATGATTTTGTATTGATTTAGAAGTACTAATGTCGTTTTTCAAAGATCGGATTGGAATGACCTTAGATTTGGGGTTTTCCCAACCTCAAAATAATCTCCAGATCATGGCTCAACAGTAGGCACCGGTACACTGGTGAGCCTACCGACAGGGAGTCAAGATACACAGAGGGTCTCCACCGGTAGGCACCGATACACCAGTGAGCCTAACGACAGAGACCCATTTTATCCTATTTTAACCCACCGGTAGGCACCAGTGCACCGGTGAGCCTACCGATGGAATCCTAGAGTTGATTTTCGGTTGGTTTTGTCTGGAATTGATGCCATGTGATAAGGCATGATCCTTGGAACCAAAGTTTGATCTGAAGGCTCTAGCCTACCTGCGGGGAATCAACTTTGAGTTCCACGGAACATGGGTTGGGTTGGGTTTGGTGCCATATGATATTGGTATGGACTTTTGGAATCAAAGTATATTTTCGGTTGGTTTTGTCTGGAATTGATGCCATGTGATGAGGCATGATCCTTGGAACCAAGTTTGATCTGAAGGCTCTAGCCTACCTGCGGGGAATCAACTTTGAGTTCCATGGAACATGGGTTGGGTTGGGTTGGGTTTGGTGCCATATGATATTGGTATGGACTTTTGGAATCAAAGTATGGTCTAAAGGCTCTAGCCTACCTACGGGGAATCATCTTTGAGTTCCACGGCACACCTTACCCTACTACCTGGCCCTTTTGACTTGATTGTGGTGTGGATCTTAGGAGTCAAAGTATGGTCTAAAGGCTCCAGCCTACCTATGGGGAATCATCTTTGAGTTCCATTTCACACATACATTATTGGTTTGTCTATTGACTTAACCCGGAACCAGAGTTGTTAACTCCATGTGTTTGATAATTGGAAAGTAGAAGATTATTACGATTTAGTTTGATTTGTATGTATGGAAAGGATGCCCGTGATGGCACCTAGCTGATTATTCGTGTGTATGGGCACATGGATAGCTTCTGATGGGTGTTATCACTGAAAGTTCTACTGATATTGCGTTGTTTAGCTTGTCCGGTCAATCGGGCAGCGACGGATAGAGTTAATGATGTATTATTGATCGTATTTGGTTTGTACACTTGCTAGGGAACTTATGATGGCTTCCAATGGATTATCCGCGTTTATGGGCACGTGGATAGCTTCTGTTGGTAATTATCATTTGAGTTCTAAGTTAATAATTGCATGCATACTAGGTATATGTGCGTGTTAAGTGAGCATGAGAAGAGAAAGTCAGGGAATTCCTTGCGAGGTTCCCTAAAGGTTGACTATACACCTGTGGGTTGAAATCCCCACTTAAACTAGTAAGGATCACCTACGGGGTTTCGTAAGGTTGACGTTACCTATGGGATTGCCCCCATTTAAATAAGGGTAGGATTCTTGTGAGGTCCTATATGATTGGCAATACCTTGAGCATGACACTCATGAAATCAGCAAGTGGTGGCCTTCGTACCATGGGTTAGTGCGTAGAACGAAGAAAGGGACTTCTGGCTATTCCTAGTGACCTATGTCCCAAATTGGTTCTTATTGGTGAAGCTGCAAGATGAGGGTCACTTGACAGAAAAAATTTACCTAGTGCATTTCATTGCATATCATCCTTGTATTTCTTTGCTTGAGCATATCATGTAGGACAATTTGAATGACACTTCATCTTATAGCATACTCATACCATCCATAAATCTATTTATGTTCGGTATTCTTATTTATTGTAATTATTCTCTATTGTCGTTCTTTGTTTTGACTATTGATATTCCCTAAGAATGGATGACAGATATGGTC